>JBBUKS010472303.1:0-17852 GCA_038050645.1 Hedychium gardnerianum
GTGACTAGCTAGAACCCCTCGAGATTTTCTACTCAAAGCATCCGCTACCACATTGGCTTTTCCTGGATGGTAGTTTATAGTGCAGTTATAATCCTTAAGAAACTCCATCCATCTTCTTTATCTCAGGTTCAATTCCTTCTAAGTGAAAAGATATTTAAGACTTTTATGATTCGTGAAAATCTTGAAAGTGACCCCATACAGATGATGTTTCCATAATTTTAGCCAAAGATAATAGCTGCTAATTCCAAATCATTGACAGGATAGTTCTTCTTGTGATTCTTTAGCTGGTGAGAAGCATATGATACTACTCATGAGTGTTGCATTAGAATTACACCTATTCCTTGCAGTGATGCATCAGTGTAGAGCACAAAACTGTCTTCCCTGAAAGGAAGCACTAAGACGAGCGCAGTTACAAGTCTCTACATGAGCACTTGAAAACTTGTCTCGCAAGTCTCTGTCCAAGTAAACTTTATTCCTTTCCTGGTCAGATGAGTCAATGGCAGGGCAATGCTGAAAAATCCCTCTACAAATCTCTGGTAATATCCAGCCAATCCCAGAAAGTGACAAACCTCTTGTACTATTTTTGGTCGCTCTCAACCAGTAACGACCTCTATTTTTAAAGGATCTAGTGATATCCCTATACTAAAGACAACATGTACAAGAAATCCAACAGAAGATAGCCAGAATGCACACTTACTAAACTTCTCATAGAGACGTTCTCGTCGGAGCATCTCCAGAACTATGTGAATATGTCGTTCATGCTCCACTTCTGACCGAGAATATATCAGAATGTCATCTATAAAGACAACAACAAACTGATCGAAATACTCCAAGAATACCCGGTTCATCAAGTCCATGAAAACTACTGGAGCATTGGTAAGCCCAAATGGCATCACTAAGATCTCATAATGTCCATAACGCATTCGAAATGATGTCTTCTATACATCTGCATCCCTCACTCTAAGTTGATGATGGTCAAAACATAAATCAATCTTAGAGTATACACATGTATTCTTTAGCTGATTAAATAAATTCTCTATTAGTGGTTGAGGATATTTGTTCTTGTTAGTCACAAAGTTCAGGTGTCGATAATCTATACAAAGTCTTATTGATCTGTCCTTCTTTTTGACAAAGAGCACTTGTGCACCCCAAGGAGAAACACTAGGGCGGATAAATTCTCTATCCAACAACTTTTGTAACTAAATCTTCAGCTCCTCCGATTCCTTTGGAGTCATTCCATACGGAGTCTTTGATATCGGTCATGTCCCCGGAATCAACTCAATCATAAATTTCATTTGCCTTTTTGGGGGCAAACCGGGGAGTTCTTCTAGAAAAACATCCTAGTATTCTCAAACTATAGACACGTCCGAGAGTTGTGAAGCACCATCTTCCTCAACCTTAATCAATGACAATAGTTATCCCTGACATCCTTGGGATAATAGTCTCTATGCTTGTAGTGCTGAGATCACAGAAATCCCGTCATACTTGGTCCCAATGAATTTCCAAGATGATTGATCCGATGGTCGGAAGGTGACTACTCTCGATCAACAATCAACTGTAGTATAGTGGATAGTCAACCAATCCATGCCAGGTTGATGTCAAATTCTATCATATCAAGCACCTAAAGATCCACTACTAGTGAATATCTACCAAAGTCCAAGGGCATCCACTAACTTCCTGATTGATGCTTTGCACCTTTAAAGATGGCAGAGATACCGCTAAGTCATACAATCTGAGTGTAGGGATTCTATGAATCTTACCCAAAAATATATGGGATATAAATGGATGTGATCTACCCATATCAATCAGTAAATCAGCAAGAGCGGTATAAACTGAACTAATACCTCGTATCCACACCAGGGAACAGTTTGATCTCGTAGATGGTATGCAACTAATACAACCTTTTCTGCATCAATATGAGTCATGTACTCACATGTGCCTTCTAATTTATCTAACCAGGCACGAGCAACCCAAAGGTCAAAACATCCATGAAATAGAGTAAGTCGATCCTTTACTGATCAGGCCAACTATGATATACGATATCAATCCACCACTCAGCTAGCTAGTCTAGGTTGGTACAGTTGGTGATATTCACTGAGACTATTCTTCTTGATCTCTACTAAGTGGTTTATGGACCTGACCTCCGATATCTGACCCAGTATCAGTTGGAACCCGAGAAAATTCATCTCTCTAACATCAAATCAAAGTCACATCAACTCAATAGGTCATCTCCGTGGTCACTCCAAACCACGACCATGAATAGTAGTTGACCCACCACAAGTTATACCTGCTACAGACAATTAGGTATGTACTAACAGAAATATAGATTACCTATTATACAACTTACATCTTATAGCTCAGAGATGTTTTGTCGCTTTCTTGTCCCAAAACTCAAAAGTCATATCGAAAAAATAAGCCACGATATCCAAAAACACAAAAATAGGCTATCGCAATCTATGACTCTGATACCAATAAATTGTCATGTCCCAAAGGTACACATGCCCGTCGAGACGGACGATACCCCCTTGTGACATGTTACGGAGCCGCAAGTGCACTACAACATCGTCAATAATATAAAAGATTATCGTATCCACATGGATTGCGGATTAAAACACTAGTGATTTTGTGAAGGAAGTTATCTAGACTAATCGAATTTATGAACTTGTGAACTTAAGAGAGAGAAGTGTGAGAAAGAGTTTGAGAAAGAGAAAGTTGTGAGGTCTAGGTCCAAATGAGTTGTGAAGGTTGATTTTGGGAGCGATTCTAGGCTTTTGATTTCACTATGATATTAGATAATGTCCCTATAACATGATTATCTCCTAATTCTTAACATTACTCCTATAAACTAGTGTTAGTTCCTATGTCAAGATCCTTTAACTCTAGAAAATGGAATACATGTTGGTGCCCTTTGTCACTAAGGTCAGAAGTGTTTGGTTGAATGAGAATTCTTTGTCACTAAGGATCTCCCGATTATCTAGTCTAGTAGCAACCTTAACATAGAAGCATACACCCTAGATCTACATGCATCATTCATATACACATTTTTTCAAACATGTACAAGTCACAACACATATAGCATAAGAGGTAGCATCTCATAGAAATAGAAAATTGGCATATTCATAGTTCATACATCATTAATCACATCATAGATACTCCCTAACCCTAGAATACAAGAGACGTACTCCATAAATAAGGAGAGAAAACACAAAGACAAGTAAATAAATATTTTATCCCGATCTAAAGAGAAGAGGGAAGGAATGCATAGTCGGTTGTTGTCTTGGTCTTCAGGAGTGCTCTTCTTGCTCGGATGATGGATGGATCAGAGAAAACCACCTCGAATCACCGGAGAAATATCTGGAAAATGGAGTGGTGATGGACCTAGTGTTATCCCTAGAAGGGAAGAACAACCTCCCTTGAGAAAGGGGTAAATAAACCTCTTTTATAGGCATGGGGCACGATCCATATTTTCCTAGCACACGGTCGTTCCTAAGAGGCATGGCCTACACTTGAGGCTGAGTATAATGGAGGCACGATCGTGCCTATGAGGCATGTCCCATGGTTAAGGAAGTACTGCTGGCCAGACACGGTCGTGTCTGAGACACACGATCGTGCCTGAAGTTCTCCCAGGAATGGTACATAATCGTGTCTAAGACACACGGTCGTGCCTTGGATTTCTTCAAAAATGTCACATGCCCATGTCTGGGACACACGGTCATGCCTTGAATTCCTCCTATGGTTAAGGCACGCCCATGCCTAGGGGGCACGACCAATGCCTTGGTCGTGCATGGGAGGCGCAGTCAGGATTTTGGCCCTGGTTGCTCTGCTTCCTACTCTACTTTCTGCTTTTCTCTTCATTTAAGTTTTGTTTTGCTCTGAAACACATCATGTTAATGAAAATAAAGAAAAAGCAGATCTCCGAATTATATGGAGTAAAATATATGATAACATAATAAAATGAGGTGCAATAATGTAAATCATGTCAATGAAATGTAAGTAGATGTGCAATATAAAGTATCTAAAAACATATATAATATACGCACATCACCTATTATGTAGTTTCATTAATGAGAGCATGATACAAGATTAGTTTGAGAATGACCTAGGTAAAAGTTCTTCGTGCTTAGTGTAAATAAGTGGCCTAAGATTTCAAGTGTCGACTCCTAAGCATAGTCAAGTCGTCATCTAATCGTGTTCCTTATAATCCCAGTGATAGACACTTACTTGCCACACACATGGTTCATCTCTTTCAAACTACATAAGGTCTCAAATAACTTGGAATCAAGAGAAACATAACAGTTATTTCTCCAATAACCTAATCGGTCTCAAAGGGGTAACTTGTTAGTTTCTACACATGACAACTATTTTTTTTATCCCATATTCCAAATACTTTGTTTTTGTGCTTGCAAGATGTAGCACTAAGACAAATAAAAGCAATATTGATTTTTCCAAGTGAGTTGACGTGATCCGAGTTTCTCCAGTAACCAAAATGTAATTGAAGATCATCTTAGAAACACAAGTACTAGTCCAGTTTTATGAATCATGACTATTTTCAGATGTATCTATTATCAAAGTCAAGCATAGTATAAAAGAGATCTTAAGACTAGGTCAATTCTCAAATCATATAATAAAAAATATAGCTCACTTCATTCTACTATGGATAGGAAAAAGTATATCACAAGCATATTAGCACATAAATCACAACAACATGAATATCTAGAACAAGCGTGCTAGCATTTTTGCAAGAAGAATAAGTCATGCTACAATGTGATGATGATGCTACTGACATACCACACATGAAACAAAATAGACTCAAAACAAACTGACTCAAACAAAGCATAAGAAAACGAAAATAAAATACATGCAAGAACAATGGTATGTACATATGTACAAACACCCCCCCCCCCCCAGACTTGGACATTTCATTGTCCTCAATGAAACAACTCAATATGGTGGACGAGGGCCATGAGAAAATCTAGGTACGCAGGGCAGGTGACCAAGATGCTCATGATACTGATAAAGTGTGACAACCTACTACCTCGTAATATCTTAAGAACATCTAAATTCCTCCTCCCTTGACCACTCCTAGTACTGATGGTCAATAAAATCAAAAACAGTACCTTGAAAATCTTTTATTCTCTTAAAATGATCTCGTACCTCTTGGAATTATTCTTGAGTCATAGCAAATTGACTTTCCAACAACTGTTCGTGGGAAACATACTCCTCATGAAGAGTATCTAAGGAGGCATGGAAATCAAAAAAATCAAATCTAAAATGAGTCGTATCGTTGTAAGCAAAAGAATGTCTAGCCGACTCATATCTAAAGGAAGAGGGTTCGTCATATCTACTAAGGGAGGGTCATAAACGGGTGTTCTAACGGGAGTTGAGGAGGCGTGTTCGGGTGTCATGTCCGTAATAATCCAATTGGCGGGATTTCTAATTAAAGTACATTCGAGATTAAGTAAGAGAAGAGGGAATCCATTTTTTTCTAATAAAACTATACCCTCTCTCTTCCCAACATATCATCTTCATCGTCATACAAGTGTCAATATCAATCTTGTAGTTCCCATGTAAAACCTCTAAACCAAATAGCTCATACTCCAAGTGTGTGGTGATGTATGTAATCAATCCATCAAATACTATGGTACCCGAAGACGCCCAACTAGATCTCATTAGATTTTGGAGAAAATAAAAACCTGAATCAAGTTCGACCTCATTCAACATAGCCCAAAAATAATAAAGCTTTATTTTTCATACCACACCATCACTCTCACCCTAGCCAAAGATAGTCTTACTCATAACTTGATGTAGGTAACGAAGAACAGTATTTTGAAGAGAAGAGGTCTTAGAGCGTGAAGGGTCATAGGGCTCATTTGACAATGCAATATTATTCCAAAATATTTTACTATTGAAAGAACAATCAAAACTACGAGATCCATCATTAGGTAAACTAAAACAATTATTGAAATCATAAAGAGACCACTCATAATTATGATTCATTAATTGGAAACTAATTTTCCCTTCATTGTCACTATCGGAGGTAAAGTAGGTTTCTAATGAACTTAGAAATTCAAGAGTAATCCTAGGATAGGTTGGATAACGAATGCTCATTAAGATATTCTAACCTAAATTGTTATACTACCATTCTACATCCGTCCTAATTCCTAAGGCATCCATGGTATAATTATCAATATATCGAGTGCAAATCAATTTCCTAGTAACAAGAATATTGAATCTAGATTTTTGTTCCTCATTGCGAAAAATGATTCCATACGAATTCTCATTAACTTCGTCGCGTGCTTTACGTTTGGCTTTGTCAGTTGTCTTCCCTTTTCCTTTGTCGGTGGCCTTCTCTTTTCTTTTTTCGGAGTCATCTCCTCCACTAGATCCACCTCCAATATTCTTTCAGAGTCTCTTCATCATGATGAATGCTCACAAGTAAAGAGGGGTGATTTATTGCTTGTGTTAATGGAGAGTAGAAAAGAGGGATCTTAAGATCTTGAAAAAAAAATTAAAAATGAAGAAATCTAGAGGGGATCTTGAAGAAAGAGGGTTTAGATCTTGTTTTGGGAACTAGATCTAAGAAGAAAAAGAGACTTGGAGAAGGGTGGAAAACTTGGAGAAAGTTCTTCTTTGGAAACATCGGAGAAGATTAGAGAAGAATTGAGGAAAGAAAGAGCTTAGATCTTGTCTTGGAGAAATGAAGTGAAGTGTCTTGGAGAAAGGAAGTGAGGAATTTTGGCATGGAAGGAGGTTGGATCTTGTTAGAGAAGAGATCTCAAGAGGAGAAGAAGAAGAAGGAAAGGAGAAGGAAGCAGGGGCACGGTCGTGTGAGAGGGAGAGGGGCACGACCATGTCCCTAGGGTTTGCATACCCTAAATAGAAGTCACACGACCATTCCAAAAGGCACGACCTCGATGATGATTGCTTCGGGTTGCTCCAAGCTTCTTTCTATTAGGATCGAAGGAAATTAAATATCTCCACAATGGTATAATATTGTCCACTTTGGACCTAGACCCTCATGGTTTTGCTCTTGGACTCTACCCAAAAGGCCTCATACCAATGGAGATATTTTTTCCTTATAAGCCCATGAACTTTCCTATGTGTTTTCAATGTGGGACTTTGTTTGCAACCTTGCAACCCCAACAATCCCCTCCTCAAACAAAGGACTACAGAGCCCCTCGTCCGATCCTCGACCCACCAAGTCTTTCTGCCCCTCGGTCCACCCGACCTACTAGGACTTCCTTGTCTAGTCATAACTAGGACTTTCTGCCTGGTGTCTAGTCCTCTTGATCCGGATATAAGAGCCCCACTTCCTTTGTTTGAGGTCAATATTCTACTCACATGGCTCGATTAGACATAGCTCTTATGCATAGTCGGCGGTTAGACCTTCTGGCAGTTTGGACTTTGATTCCAATTGTTAGGACCGAAAAAAAATTAGATATCTCCACAATGGTATAATATTATCTACTTTGGGCCTTAGCCCTCATAGTTTTGCTCTTGGGCTCTACCCAAAAGGCCTCATGCCAATGGAGATATTTTTTTTCTTATAAGCCCATGATCTTTCACATGTGTTTTCAATGTGGGACTTTATTTGCAACCTTGCAACCCCAACACTTTCACATTGTCATGTCAATTTGACACGACCCAATTTTTTTCTTCACACAGTCATGTGTGAAGAACACGGTCGTGTCTCAACTACAACTATACTTCTTCATCTGGTTTGGTACAACTGTGTCAAAAGACACGACCATACCGTGACTGAGTTCTGGAAGTTGAGTCTTCAAGGTGCACGGGTACACTAGGGTTGTCCTCCGTTGGCATGACCGTGTAAGATGACACGGTCGTGTTTTAACTTCGCTCTATTTGGTTAGCTGGAGTAGGCACGGCCATGTGAAAAACATGGTCATGTCTTGGTCTAATTATGGACAATTATCTCCATGAAGCACGGCCGTGTGAAACCACACGGCCTTGCTTTGTTTTGGTTCTGTCCATGCAAATAGAAAAGCACGACCGTGCCTTTTGGGCACGACCAGACTTTAACTTTTTCTTCAAAAGTTCCTCCATACCCATATCAATTCCTACGGCTAGCTTGTGGAGGAATACAGCCTAAAAAAGAAAACAAAAATAAAACTCAAAAGAAAATTAAAAATAAAAAAACAAAAACATGAACCCTTGGGTTACCTCCGAAGAAGCGCTTGTTTAGGGTCACAAGCTCGACCCCCTATCTTGGCTCAACTTGGAGTCTTTGCCTTGAAGGGGTTGTGCATCCCTTCATTATAGCAAGTTGATGTTTCCTGCCCATTTCTCATCCAGGCTCTTGCCGAGATGATATATTTATCATTTTTACGCTTGGGCTTATCCTCTTTCTTCATCGAACTTAGTGCTTCATCTGGTGGTCGATCTTTGGGGTAATATTTCTCCTTCTCTTCTGGTTGGAGGCTTTCTAACCTACAACATAATTTCTTAATAATAGAAAATGAATTAGTAGTCTTAGATAAGTCAAACTCAACTTTTTCCTTGCCTACTACCAATGTGAGTTTATGATTTTTAACATATATTTCTGCTCCAGCTGTAGCAAGGAAAGGCCTACTCAAAATAATAGAAATTTTTGGGTCTTCTTCCATCTCTAATACCACAAAATTAGTAGGGACAATGAAACCCCTTACTTCCACTAGCACATCCTCAATCATACCTATAGGGTACCCTACAAGAATGGTCTGTTAATTGAAATGTGATGGTGGTCAACTTGAGATCCTTGAGACCAAGCTTCTTGTAAACTGAATATAGAATGAGACCGACACTTGCTCCCAAATCACATAATGTTTTATCAATCACGGTTGTTCCAATATTGCATGGGATTGAAAAATCTTCTTGGGTCCTTGAGTTTTGGAGGTAGCTCATTTAGAAACAAAGTACTACACTCCACCGTTAAAGCTACAATCTCATGTCCATCTTTTCTTCATCGATTTGAAATGATTTTCCTCATGAATTTAGCCTACTTGGGCATTTGTTGTAAAACATCAATAAGGGGAATGTTGATGCAAAGTTCTTTAACTTTTTTAAGAAGCTTGTCAAATTCTTCATCTTTCTTCGCTTTGGAAATTCTTTGAGGGAAAGGAATCGGTGGCACATATCTACCCACCGGGGTTCTCTCAATTGGTTCATCGTTCTCAACTTCCTCTTGGATATGTTCATTTTGTGAGGAGGAAGGAGTTGGCTCTCCAATAGGTGGGCTTTCAATCCCTTTCTTTGTAGCAATCACTTGGGAGCTTGGGGTTCTCCCAAGGTCCGTCTGCTTCTTAACTCAACAATATTACAATGTTCCACCGTATTTTGCTTGGGCTTTACCAGGAATGTCCCTTGGGGTCTTGAGGAAGAGCTAGCTACTTGAGCAACTTGATTATCAAGAATCTTCAAATGATTTTCAACATTGTTCATTCTTCCACAAAGCTTCTTAATATCATTTTTCACCCTCAATTGAGTAGCTTGAATTTCCTCAAGCATTTTTATATCCTTGAGGGTTGTGAATTTTGTTAAAAATTTGATGGTTGCCCCATTTGTTCTTGATTATTGTGGTAGGAGAAGTTTGGGTGGTTCTTCCATCCGGGGTTGTAAGTTCTCGAATAAGGATTGTTGGTTCTTTGGTTGAATTTGTTAATTGCATCAACATGTTCAAATTGAGTCAACTGTGCAGAAATGGCTCCCAATGGGCATACTTCCTTTGCATGTTCATTATCACCACAAACTTCATAATTAGTGCTCACCGTATTTATCGGATTGACATTCATTGAATCAAATCTTTTAGTGAGGGCATCCATCTTAGCAGAGATTAAATCCAAAGTATTCACATCATGTTTTCCAGAAATTCTGATTGGGTTGCTTCTTTCTTATGCCCATTGATAATGGTTCAAGGCCACATTTTTAATAATATCCTCTGCTTCATCAAGACTCTTGTTCATTAGAGCTCCACTAGATGTGAAATCCAAGGAAACCTTCGTTTGATAGTTGATATCATTGTAGAATGTGTGGATAACTAGCCATTGCTCCAATCCGTTGTGTGGGCATTGTCAAAGAAGACTTTTAAATTTGTCCCAAGCCTCATATAAGGATTCTCCATCTTTTTGCATAAAGCTAGCAATGAGATTTCTCATATGGGTTGTCTTACTTGGAGGATAGAACTTCTCCAAGAATATTTGTTCACATTGCTCCCATGTTGTTATACTGCTCGGTGGCAAGGAGTTGAGCCATACTTTCTCTCTATCCCTCAATGAAAATCCAAATAATATCAATCTGATTACGTCCACTGAGACTCCATTGATCTTCATGATACAGTAGATTTCATAAAAAAATTCCAAGTGTTGATTGGGGTCTTCAGTTGGTCCTTCCCCAAACTAATTCTGTTGTACCATAGATATTACAATAAGTTTGATCTAAAAATTATTGGCCTCAATAGATGGTCTGGTGATGCTAGACCTTAGGCCCCTCGCATATGGTGTTGCGTAGTCTTTCAAAAGTTTATTTACCATATTGGATTGAATTTGTTCTTCTTCTAATTGTCTTTACAGATTTCTTCTTCTTCTAAATGTTCTATCAATCTCAAGATCAATAGGCAAAAGATCTCCTGTAAAATTAGAACTTCGCATATAAAGAGAACAAATCCAAGTGCTTTCAAGTTAAGTTTCAAGACAGAATTATTTGCAATTGAAAATGCAAAATCAAAGAAAGCAAATAAATTGCAAAACAAAGCTATTCACAAAACAAGAAAATACAAAAATTTATTTAATAAAAAGAAAAATATCTAGAGTAACTCAATTGCTTATCAACTAGTGTAATCGCTATAGTCCCTAGCAACGACACCAAAAAAACTTGTTGTCTCACCGCAAGTGCATAGTTGAGTCATTAAGTAATAAAAATATCGATCCTCATGGATTGTGAATTAAGCACTAGCGAGTTCACAAAGTGAATTATCTAGACAATTGAAGTTAGTTGTGAATGCTTTAGAACTGGAGCTTGAGAGAGAGAGAGAGAGAGAGATGTTGAGAGGTTGAGAGATGCAAGATGGGAGAGGTTAGATGTTGAGAGAGAAGTTGGTTTGGGAAGGCGATATTTGTTTCTTTTTTTTAAAAAAAAAGGAACTTTTATTAATCCAGAAAAAAGAAACAACATTAGGAGGGGGGCCAGACCTGACCTCCTAACCTGGTTTACAAAGACCCAAACTGATTTACATGTAACTCTCATATACGGAAGTCCAATTCTATCCAATTTACAAATGCCATTTAGTTTCTGATCAATAGAATCTCTATGTAATATTTTCTCTCCATCAAAACTGAATGCTCTGTTTGCAAGATAGTCCGCTGCTGCATTAGCTTCTCTATAAACATGTGAACAGCGCACCTTGTATTTACAAATTAATTCCTTGATCTTAATCACTAAGAAACGAAGCTCCCAACTAATCGTAGATGCCTGAATGATTTGTAAAGCCACCAAAGAATCTGATTCAAGCCATATGGAAAAAATACCATTCTCTATGCATAACTCCAAACCTTTCCAAATGGCAACTAGCTCTGCTTTAACATTAGTGCCCACTCCAATCCTTCCATGCTTAGCCCACACCATTTGTCCTCCATCATCTCTAATAATGACACCATAAGAAGCAATCCCAGGGTTACCCTTCGAACATCCATCCGTGTTAAGTTTGTATGTCCCAGCCTTTGGCTTTTCCCAATAGACCATCGTAACAGTGCTTTTTGCTTTCCATTGGACATGTAATCCCCAAGATTGAGCCACAACCGAATAACCTTTCCAATGCCGGTGTTTGATTATCCCCGCTGTCATACCAAAGCAAACATATTGAATCACACACCCAATAATCTTTTGAGGCGACTGCTTAATACCCCGGTGCTTAGTGTCATTACGTGCCACCCATAAAAACCATAGAATCAAACAAGGAATCACTTCTCTAATGTGCCCATTCATTGCTCTTCCTCCATTTTTCTATGATATAGTATTGATTCACATGAAATAGGTCCGCAAAATAGTTCCATACCTTTTTCGCAATCACACCATGGAAGAAAAGGTGAGCCCATGTTTCTTCCGACTCACAGCATTGGCACTTGGATGCTAATGCCACCCGGATGCTAATGCCACCCCTCGTTGCCTCAAAATTCCATCAACCGGAAAACGATATTGCATGAACCTCCATATAAAGATTGAGATTTTGGGGATTAACAGTCTACTCCAAACTACAATCCAGATTGAAGAGGATTGACCCACCTGTCTAATACTCTCCCAAGCTGATTTTAAAGAGAACCGTCCATCATTTGTCAATTTCCATATCAGTCTATCATGTTCACCATAGGTTACTGGAACAGCCTTTATCTCTTCTACATCCATGTTCGGTAATACTCCATGTATTTTATTCCAATTCCAACCTTGATTGTCTAAGAATTCAGCCACAGTTATATCCGGGTTGCCAACAACTTCACAAGACAGATGCAGCGGCCCTCTATCCAACCAAGTATCATGCCAGAATTTTGGTTTACCCCTTCCCAAAACCCAGCCTATATATCTTTCAACAAGAATACGAGTTTTACAAAGTCGTCGCCAATACGGGGAAGCATTACTTTTTAGCTGAGCAATACTTGGGTTTACTGCACCACAATACATCTTCTTGAGGAAGGCTGCCCATGGAGTTTTCTGCTCCCTAAACTGAAACCACAGTTTCATGGACATTGTCGTGGCCACATCCACCAGCCTCCTCACTCCCAAGCCCCCTTCCAATTTCTGCTTACAGATTTTAGACCAAGCAATCCAATGAGTCTTGTGTTTAGTCTTCCAAGTTCCCCAAAAAAATTTAGCAAAAACCATTTCCAATTGGTGAAGGACTGATAAAGGAGGCAATGCAACTTGTAAAAGATAACAGGGCATAGAACTTAACACACTTTGTATCAGTAACAGCCTTCCCCCATGTGATAGCCTTGTCACATTCCACCCTAGAAGCTTTTTCCTAACCTTTTCCAATAATGGCTGAAAATTCACAGCCTTCTTGTTTCCAGCCAAGATTGGAACTCCCAGATACATAATAGGAAAGTTTCCTTCCACAAATCCTGTAATGCCAGCTATTTTCATTCTTCTAGATGTAGAAATCCCTTTGGATGGATAGAACAAGCTTTTCCCAATGTTAATTAATTGTCCTGAAACTTGTTCATATTCACGCAGGAAATTTTTAATTTTCTGGACACAATTTATAGAACCATTCAAGATTATTTGGGAAGGCGATCTTAGGACTTAGGTTTCATTATGATGCTAGTTAATTATTCGATGGATTGTTCATCTCCATACCTCCATGTTTACAATCTTGTAGGGATTTCTAACCAAACTACCGATGAAAAACTCGTAAAGGTTACCCCAGAGTGCTTACACCATTTGCTCCCAAATATTATTAAGTAGAAGAGATAACATAGAAAATACGGTTAAAGGACTCATACAGTCTAGATTACACAAGTCACTTCCTAACATTGGAATGGAGAAAACTCATTGAACTAAAGTTAGCTAATCCCTTATGGAGAATTGCCCCCAATTCAAGGCAAGTACTCTAGAAAGTCTAGTTAAAGGACTACCTTCTATCACTAAGGGCTCCTCGGTCATACAATCTAGAGCAATCTCCTCTATATTGTGACAATCCTTTACATCCACATGCAAACATTTCACATACACATTAAATCAAATAAGAGTAAGGCATCACACACATGAAACAAGTCATAAACATTTCATAGAATAAGGAAATTGGAAAATCCATAGTGTATACATCACAATTACTTCCTAATTCCTATAATCTATGAAATCTACTTCATAGCAATGGGGAAATAAGCCGAAGATAAGAAATATAACATTCTTACAATCTAAAGCAAGAGTGAAGAATGAATGCTTATCAAGATGTTGTCATCGTCTTCGGATGAAATACTTGCTTCGGAAGTGGATGGATCATCATAATCAAAGAAGAAATGGACCTCGTAGGTTCCCACGAAGGGGAAACCTCTCCTCCACGAAAAGGGGATCTTGAGCCCCTTTTATAGGCCCCACACAGCCATGCCTCCTTGGCACACGGTCGTGCCATGAGGCACGACTAGGTTGTAGAGTGTACCAGAAAATAGGGCACAACCCAAATGATGGAGGCACCAGAAGGAATTACATGGTTGTGCCAATTGGTACGGCTTGTCCGTGGGGCTACTCTGGAAAAACTGGTGAAGATCTCCTAAAGAGACACGACCATGCTTGTGAGGCACGACCTGTTTGGCTAGGTCTGGCATGGTCGTGCCTTTTGGCATGCCCTGAGTGATGGGTTGATCTAGAAGTCTGTTGGAGGGGTTCTAAGAAGGCATGACCATGCCATTCGGCACAGCCTTAGCTTGGAGTTGATCTGGACATTTGCTGGAGTCCTCTTGAGCAGGCATGGCCGTGCCTTTTGGCACGACTTGGTCTTGGAGTTGATATGGTGGTTTGCTGGAGTCCTCCTAAGCAGGCACGGCCTGACATAGCTGGGCATAGTCGTGCCCTTAAGATGCATGGCCACGCTTTCTAGTTTTGCTCCCAAGCTTGCTCCAATGTACAATTCACTTCCTTTTTGCTTCAAATCGCGTCCTATCAATAAAAATACCATGAGATCGGATCTCCAAACTAAAGGAATAAAAGTATGATAATATAATGAGATAAGGTGTGATAATGTAGATTATAATCAATGAAATACAAATACATGTGTAACAAACAATATCTAAAAGCATATATAATCGCTTCTTATCCTTTTGATTTTAAATTTTTTTCATTTTCTATTAACTTACATAAATTATTAAAATTTTCATCTTTATATTCTAAGAATTTTACCCAAGTGAATGTAGAGTAGTCGTCAATTATTAATAAGCAATATTGGTTTTCGCCTAGTGAATTAGCCACGTGGGAATCGAATGGGTCCAAGTGTAGAAGTTCAAGTATTGAGTTGGTTCTATTTAGGTTAGTTGACTTGTAATTTGATTCGGTTTGTTTTCCTTGTTGATAAGCATTACATATTGTATTTTCCAAGTCTTTTAATTTTAGTAGACCTCTAACTAGATGATTTTGACTAATTTTTAAAATGAGTCTTAGATGAGTATGACCCAATCTCCTGTGTTACAACTTAATTTCCTTTTGTTGTGTCAGTAGACACTTAAGTGAAGAGCTTGGTAAATTAATTATGTAAACATTGTTTTTCCTAGTTCCCTTAAGTGTTATTTCTGGATTTTCAATATTTTTAATAAGACATTCAAGATTTGAAAAAGTTACTAAATATCCATAATCACACAAATGACTAATGCTAAGTAGGTTAAATTAAAATTTATCAACTAATAGTACTTTATGAATAACGAAATTGGAACTTAATTCAATATTATCTATTCCGATTATCTTAAGTTTTCCATTATTTTCAAATGCTACCGATCCTAGGTTCTTGAGTTTCAATTTGGTAAATTCCAGTCTGTCTTCGGTCATGTGTTTGTATAACCCACTATCCAATATCTATTGGTTCAAATCTTTATATTATACACATAAAATGTTTGATTTGGATCCAACTTGTAATTGGAATTAAAAAGGGGTTTGACTAATTTTTACTACCTATTTTTCATCTCACCCATTCTAGATTATCAAACATGTTGATCTTATGGGTTTTTGTGAGATGGTTGTCAATCGATCTTATGGGTTTTTGTGAGATGGTTGTCAATCATTTTCAATTGAAGAGTGTTGTTTGTACTTGACTTAATTTAACTTTAGCTTTGGGTTCGCCAAGTTGAAGTAATTAGTAAGTGAGTTTAATTAAGTTAAATTATTAATTGAGTTTAACTTAAGTTATATTGTACATCTCGTACTTCCAAATCTTGCATAAATAAATACATAACAAACCTATAATAAGTACTGACTGCGCGCAATAACATGCTACGACAAATGGGTCTCGTGGCCAATTAGGGTATATCCATTATCTGCGGGCAACAACATGCTACCACTATCTGGTCTAGTAGGAAGACAGAATGAGGTAGCTATCTAGCTCCTCGGCTACTGACTGCGGACAACAACATACTACCATGAATGAGTCTCGTGGGCAGTCAAGGTGTATACATAACCACTTTTTGTATGCAACAACAACATGCTACCACGAATGGGTCTCGTGGGCAAATAGGGTGGGTAGCTATCTAGCTACGGACCACAGGAAACAACATGCTACCACAGAGTGGTCCCGTGGGTAGTCCAAATGTATAGGCATACAAAACAATAACAAGCAAACAAGTAGTAATAATCACATCCAAGAGTAAAACTCTACAAGCTACACTATGATATCTCTAACATAAACCAATAAATAATATAGATAGCAATGAGACTGCATAGATATCAAATATATTAAAAATAAGGTCAAACAACTAAGTATCAACTCAAGAAGCAAACAAAGTGGAGTCGAGGTGAGCAAATAAATGCTACCTAATCAACATAAATGAAATAAAATCATGCACTAAGATAAAAAAATAATAATTAAAGAGGTCAAAGAAGAAACTACTCACCTCTATTGTAGAGTGTCCAATCTGTCTTCTAGTAAGAGGATCTGCCTCTAGCTCATATCTACAACTATAGGATACGAAGAAACTCTAAAGATCTATTAATCATTTAATCCACCAATTGATTAATTAATCAATTAACTATCAAGTTAATTTAATTAATCCATTATGAAACTAATAATTTAATAAACTCTTAATTAATATTTAATCAATTATCAATCTAATTAATATCCAATTAACCTAGGTGAATTAATTAATCACTTAATCCTTTATTAAGCTATTAACCTTTTAAATATCACATTAACTAATTAACCATTCCATCGATTATTAAATCAATTAATCAATAATTATCTAATTTATCAATTAATCATATTAACCATTAATTATTAAACTAAGTAATTAATTAATTAATTAATTAATCTGATTCAAACAAATTTAATCATTCGACAATAATCACACTAATTATAACGAATCCATTTAATGATCATCCAATTCATCATTTTAATTCAATTATTCTATAAATTAACTATTAATTAATCACCCAAATAATCAATTAATTAATAGATCTGTTAATAATTCAAATCATTAACATTAAATCTTAATTAACTCCAAGTTAATTAAATTAATCTCGTGATTAATTGATTAATCCATTCACAATAATTAACCAATTTATTATCTAACTAATAAAATATAAATTAAATCCATTAATAAAGTATTCATCATTATCATTGATTAATCTATGAATTAATTTGATTAATCAATTAATGCATTCCCGGTTAAGTTGGTAATTCAATTAACCTTTTAATTAACTCATTAATCATATGGGTTATCTAATTAATAATCAAGTCACATACATTAATCAGTACCCCTAATATAATCTAATTAATCAACATTAGTCACCTTCTCCGGCGGCATGACGACACAATGGTGATGGTCGAGATAGGCGATGGTGGTCGCCATTGAGTTGTGATGGCAGGGACACTACAAAAAACAGAGATTTTGGGACGAATTTTGTGACGATTTTTTTAAAAAAAATCATCGCAAAACAAATTTGCGACGAAAAATTTTTCGTCCCAAAAAAGGCGTCGCAAAAATCATCCCAACTTTGTAACGAAAATCTTTTGATCATAATATCAAATTTGCGACGAAATAAAAATTTCATCGCAAATATGCGATGAATTTTTTTTCATCGCAAATTTTATATGAAACAGTGATATTCCGATATTTTGTGACGAATAAATTTTCGTCACAAAATTCATCGCAATTTGCGATGAAAATAAA
>JBBUKS010472309.1:0-17851 GCA_038050645.1 Hedychium gardnerianum
GCATCCTAGATTGTTTGAAGATTCTTATTTTGACATCAATCAACTTATATTATCATTTTCAATCGTCTATTAATGCAGTCGACTGCCTAGTTGAATGGTTCCCAAATAAAAATATTTTCTCATTGGCATTTGTACATAAATCAACTAATCAGTTGTCAACTGCTTCGAATCACAAATTTGACCAAATTATAAATTTATAATATTGAATTCGGCAGTTGATTCACACTCTATTCAACCACACCAAAGTTGAATACATGTTATGACAAGAGACCTTAAGTCTCTCAAACTCTCGTCTGTCTTATAAAAATTGACATCGACTTACTAGAACTTCATCCTTACCTAGTATCTAGTTTACTTCAACTTACACAGACTTTTCCTACTTACAAATTCTATGTCTCTTGAACTTTATCTATCACCCAATGTCTAGTTGAACTAAACCTACTAAAACTTCTGCTTGCTCAATCTTAAGTTAACTCTAACATATCAGGACTTTTAATGCTTAGAATTCACTCTTCTAAAATTTCAATCATGTCAGACATTTAATCATCACCTATTTGGATTTCATCAGTTGCAATATTGAGCATAAACACATGATCAATCCTACTTATGCATCATTTTTTTTTAATATTATGTCAAATATTAAATTTGGCATAATAAGTGGACTTTCACAAATGTGTCTAAACCCTTAAAGTTTCACACAATTAGTTTATCTATAATAATGTGAATTTGGGCAAATCTTCGGAAATCTGAAGTCACAAAAAAAGAGCCACAGTCTCAAATTTTACTAGAATTCATTGAATTTTATTGAATATTAGTCAATCGATTGAACTACCACCTTAGCCGATTATAAATTTGAACCAATTTATTAATATTTGAATTACTCGATTTAGCCAAATTTTGAAAAATCACCAACAATTTTGTATTCAACACAAATTTATGGGATTATGAGAACACTCATAGTAATATATCTACATGAAAAAAATGGCTACCAACAATTTTCACTAGTAATTTTGTCGATTGATACATTTGTCAAAAGATAAGTTTTGAAAATAATTATATATCACAAAAAAAAAACCTCTGCAATATAATGTCCTCGAGTCTTGTATGGAAGACACTAGGGTGGCAAAATATAAGGTATTTGGACATGTATGATGTATCTAATGGATCACTAGTGAAGAGCAAATACAACACTTTTCTTTGAACAAAGAAAAAATTGTGCTAGATGCAACTTAATGGCAGACATACATTTATTTTATCATGCTCAACTTGTCTAATTTGATGTGACATGAATCATGCAAAATGTCAAATGTAGATGATAAAATCATAACAGTAGAAATAATACCACAAAGTAGATAAATACAAAGTAATAATTCATTAGCAATAGGAATGTAAACGAGTTGAATCAAATAAAATTTAGCCAAGTTCAAACTTATTTATTTACTTATCAAACTTGTTCAACTTTATTTATTAAAAATCTTATAAACTCGAGCTTAGCTTGAGTATTTTATCAAGCACAACAAATATAATTGTTGTATAAGTTAATAAAAACTTATATATTTTTAATAATTTAAAATTATAAAATTTTATAAATTATTATAAATTAAGAAATAAATTGTTAATAAAACTAAGTTTATCAATGTTAAACTTATTTGCATAAGTTAATAATAAAAAAAAGTTTATTTTCTTTATTTTTATTTAAATAAAGAATTACAAAAAATAATTTTATGATTATATTTTATAGAAGTTAATAAATAAATTTATTTATAAATTGTCTACCAACCTAGCAAATTAAGTTTATTAGTGGTAAAATTGAATCTATTTCCTTTAAGCTATCTGTCATTTAAATTTGAGTTTGTAGTATCTCGTAAATTTGACATAGTGATTTGGATTTAATGTTTGAGCATCTTCAAAGAATGTCTATCTCATGTTTGTCTTAACAACCATGGTCATGATCTTGAGCTTGGAGTTGAACGATACATCTACAAACTTACCAGGTGCTCAAAATGTATCAACTAATGCACTTCTATGCTTTAGGACTTTGGAAAATCAACATCCAGTCTTCGGGAAAGGACCATTTAATTCAAAGAATAAACTGTGACCTACAAATTTCATAATTATGAACTTGAACTGTTGTTGAGTTGCATTCTTACTTACCTGATACTGATGTTGAACACCGGCGGGATCGACTACAGAACAATGCTTAAACCCAAGAACATCATCATCATCATGAGAATATAATTAATATACAACATGTGCGTTGAGCAGCAAAACAGATTGGATATGTGACAGTGATTTACCTGACATATTTGGTTGCTCATGCTGTTGCAAAGGGTTGATTTCAAAATTATCATATGTTATAAACCTCTGCCCGATTCACAATTCCTCAGCTCAGAAACAAGTCAAATAGAGGTACTTTACAGGTGGGTAAGTAAAAAAACAGCTCATTCTCACATCAATAGCCTAAAACTGCTCCAGCCCTTTGGAGGAGCACTTCCCTTGGTAAGAAAAAAGGCCAGCCACCTTTGCAGCTATAACCCGGTGTTATACAGACAGTTGATTCATGTATATTTATATCTATATACAGTTTTTAGATTACTCAGGTCCCATCAAATCCCTCCTGATACTTGCTGTTAGAGAGGGGCCTTCGTACTTCGAACTGCAAGCTCCGATAGCAATACTGCCGAACAAGCACAATTATGTTCCATCTTAGTCCAACATGGTTGATGCTCCAAATACATGTAGATGAATTATATTTGATGAAACTCCCAGTAGTCTTTGAAAGATTCAATATCGTGTCCCACAAACAAGCTGGAATATGAGAAATCCCAGCAGCCCAGCCAGGTTTGTCTCCCAGATTATTTGGTTTGCAGTTTTTGCTAAAAAGAAGAAACAAGATCAGCGACCACAGACATGAATATTATTAAATTATAAAGAGAAAAAAAAAGGGAAAGGTTAACCACTGGCTTATTATCCTGTCAATGTTCACAACTGTCACATCCTGACCCATTGTTAATCGTGAGTTTTATTTTGACATGTTCCCAACAATAGCAGAAGCTCTATTAGAAATTTTCTTGACTGATTCCCAATTTTTCTTTGCAATATAATTGGTTTAGATTATTTTTTGACAATAGAATCCCACACCAATTAAACTAATCATCTGTCGCTTCAAGGTCTTGAATTTCATCTGTGTAAGTAACAAAATAGGAATCTGATCTCTCAACATTTCTAAGCTGAAACCTATTGATATAAGCTTCATATATTGAACTATAATGCAACAAAGCCCCATGTTTCTTACCAGAAGGGAAACAGCTACCTAAAGATGTGATGTAGGGGAGAAAAGATAGGAAGTTGGGCATCTGTCCTTAATATTGAGCTTATATATTCTCGTAATCTCTTCTTAATACAAGGAAGACGCAGCCCAACAAAAAAAAGAAGAAAAAGTAAAAACTTAAAAATATTTTAAAATCTATAAATTGAGAAATTGTAGATCTGAAATTAAGAAGGCATTAACAGAAAAGAGAGAGAGAGAGAGAGATTAAAGAAAGATATGTGAAACAACAATGACAACCAAATCTTATAATGATAGAAGGAAAAAGTATGAGAATTGAGATTTCAAAGCGTGAGACTAAGAGCGGGTTTGGATAAGGGATGAGAGGTGGAGCTGCATATATAGAGAAATTTTGTGATTTTTTGAATTTTTTAGGGTATTTTGATATTTTTATAGTCAAATTGCAATATGTCCTTGTGATTTTTTTAATAAATGTTTATAGGGTTGTTTTAGTCATTTGGAGCAGTTAAAATATGAATTTTGTGGGATAATCCAGTAGGCCCATTCTCAGGCAGTGCTCAGCCTGTGGCCCGTGGGCTATCATGCAGCCACAAAATGGGCCAGGGCGTTGGCAGCACAAGCATGTTTTTTTATATGGGTGGAACATGAGTTTTGTGAAATGTACATTGCCTTTTGTGTTATAGCCAACATGCTCAAAAAGGTCTGAGAGCATCTAAAGAAACTGAGCTCATAGATAAGATAGGTGACAAGGAATTTTACTTAGTTTACATAACCAGGAGTATGTGTAACATATAAATGTGTCACATTGAAAATTAATGAAGCTGAACCTTTTTCAATTACAGTTTTCGCTTTATATGGATTGCACATGTAATAAAGCACCATGACTATATATCCATCCAGCTATTAATTGTCAAAACACAGTATATAACTAACCTTCTTATACAACTTTAGATCATCTAGAAGCATGCCTTTATTATCTATAACTAATGAGCAGACATCAAGTCTCAAACAACCATAACGATCAAGTTATTTGGTTTTAAACACACTAACTTATAATGTATTCAAACTAAAGTAGCAGCAGGAGAAAAACAATGACAAATTACACAAGTACTTGAAACTTAAGATAGCAAATAGCAATCTACCACATTCCCGCATCCCTTTACAGTGAAGGTTATAATGCAAAAAGACTATAGAATTGAATTGTAGATTAATATTCAATTTGTTAAAAACATGAACAAGAAATTGAAAATGCAAAGGTTTGATAAAGATCATGGAATACAGTAAATATATCAAAACATGGAATACAATAAATGCATACAAAAGAAGATACTGAATAGAAAAACAATATTGGTTTTTCTAATTAATTTCAAGTATGTTAGATTCTAGACCATTTAACTAAATGATTTAAATTTACTATTTAGAACAATTCATGTTTAGCATCAAAACGGAAACAAATCTGTAATGCTTCTTTCCAACAAAAATACCAAGTAAATAATTATAAAAAATAACTTACATCCAGAAGACAGTGATATAAATGATGACAAAGGTGCTGCAAGTAATCCATCACCTCCTCCACTACCTGGGATTGGACTGGAAGCATGGCTAACTGGAGCTAGTGAGGGTTCTCGACGACTCACTTTGGGATTAGGCTTCATCACTTCATGGCTTGAGGGAGCAGCCAAATTTGGTGAGTGTTCTGAATAAATAGGAGGAAAGTTTGGTGGTTCAGTACTTGGTGAAGGTACAGGTACATTTACAGCATGAGACTCTGGCTGGTGTGACTTGATACCAACATTAGGGGTTGGTGGATAAGCCCCTGGACTATGTGATGGCAAAGTATGACTGTAGAAACATGGAGGCTGTCCATAGTGATTATTTGACAGAGCAGGAGCAGATGCTGGTGCAGGTGAGGAAATAGATATTAATGAAGGAGGTTCAGCATATACAATGCCATCAGATGGAGAAGGAGATGGACTGGGGGGAAGCGATGACATTGAGTTCTCAAGGTATGATGATAATTGCACTTGCTTCACTTTTCCAAAAACAGAGTTATTAAGGCCAAGATTGTTGGCATCAGGCCCTGTGATGAACTGAGCTAGTTGCCTCATTCTATCTGGTAAAAGATTGCCACTCCCAACATCTGATAGAACAGAAGCCTCGATGGTAACTGGTGATGCCACTGTAGAACCATCACTATTCATAAGCTTTACATATGCATTCTGCACATACAGAAAATGTTTGTTAGTCTTTTAACAGATAAGAATAAGCGCAACATCAAAAACATATTGCTGGTATCAGGATGAGCACCTCATAAGAAGTCAAATTCAATCCAAATTTAAGTTCAGCCTTCAAACTGTCCATGTTCTTCAAAATTTCTTCAATGCTGTTATTTAATTTGAAGTCAAACAGGATTTGTGCTATTTCCCAAATTGAAGCTGACTGTGAAGGCACCACAGTGATCCCTCCAGGAAACTTCAAAAGCTCAAAAGATGATGGATCACCAAAAATTGATGATGTCCAAGTTATATTAATTTGCTTAAGAACCAGATCTATCAAAGTAGATCTCAAAATACTGAGTGCTGCAGCATTTATTGAGGCATTTTTTGGTTCAGGAAGAAAACCAAAGGTTACATATGTAGAGTTTTCTGGAGTTAAGGGATGCATGGAAATAATTGAAACCTGTTCGGATGACCCAATTGATGTTAGAAAAAATAACAAGAAAATTGAGGACAGCAGACACGGATAATAGAAACAAATTGAAGATGAACCTTTGTGTTTGGAATACCAATTTCTTCAAAAATTTCATACTCTAATCTTGCAGCAGCAGTAACAAGTGCTGAAATTGATTTTTGCAAAATGAAACTCGCCTGTATTTCAGCTGAAAAATAATCAAGGAAAGCATATTATTCAATACTCAATATCTTGACCTTCCTCCATCTTTATGTAATTAAAAAACAAATGATGCAGGGTCAAGTAAAAATAGAAGGTTTCGTATAGCAAAAAAAATGCAGACTATAAGGTTATGTATGAACAAGCACCACCTCTCAACAATGAATCATCTACATACTCGTATTAATCAATTCTCAAAAGTATAACCAGGCTTGAGTTACTTTGAGTTAAAGCTAGTGTATGTCTAGGTACCATCTGAACCTGATTATGTCTTGGTACTAGGCTCAAGTTAAGGCTCATGTTATCTAAATTTTGAATACAGGTAATTAAATACCTTAGATTTCAGAAATGATTGATACCATTTTTAAGCATCAGAATTTATAGTCAGCTGATCGAAGCCACATTATTCATAACGCATACAGACAGGAAATCTTACAAATAGCATTGTCTTCTCCCATTTGATGCCAAATTACAAAACCCCTACGAAATACAACAAGAAAGATCTAAGATGAACTCTTTAGTGATTAAGGATAACATGTCTTCTCCCATTTAAGCATCCAATTGGCACCAGATTTTTCCATTTCCCTCTGCAGTGATTAAGGATAACATGTCTATTTGCAAACTGAACCCCCTACATGTCACCTAGAGTTTATGGAAGTGACGACGCAGAAATATACAGTGCAAAACCTAAAAAAGAGATCCTTTTGCCACAATATAATAGACTTCACCTATATCTGCAGCAGAAGACCCCCAAAATTCAAAGGCCTAAATCCAACTGAAACCTCAAAAAAGGATCAATAGAGCACGCACACGCATCCCACCGACAAAACCACAACATTCAAACTATGATTCACCCACCCGTAGTCAACAAACGAAATCAGGAAACGAAGCTCACCGTGAACGCTTCCGGGGTCATCTGAAACGAAACCAGAACGATGGGCGCGAAAAAGAGGCAGCCAGAAGACGGCGGAGAGCAGCACTGCAGCACTGAGGACAAGCACGAGGAGGCATCTGGAAGAGAGGGCACGGCAGATCCAAGCAGTGCCTCTCCATCCGGAAGCGGCGGCGGCGGCGGCGGCGGCGTCGGACCCTAGATCCGGGATCTCGACGCGAACTTCCTCGGGCTTCCCCATTTAGAGGGCATCGGAAGCAACCAACTCGAACGGAGGAGAGCGATTAGTCGGGCGGCAGTAGCAGCGAGCAGAAGAGTAGAGCGGAAGAAGGCGGCGAAAGGAGCAGAAGATGCACCCAACAGTTTGATTTTTCTCTCTCCGGCTCTCGATTTGCTTCCGCAGTTTCTCTCACGGTCTGTGGGGGAAGAGACGTGCTACTCACTTTATTATATTACTAAAAATAGGATTTATAAATTAAATTATTTGGAATTTAACAAATAATGATAAATACTTATTTCTATTTAGTTTTATATTTTTATTCGTGTGTTTGAAAGAAAAAAAAAGTCCAAATCAGAAATGACAGTAAGCTTGATGATTAGCAGGAAAGTGATTAATTTAATTTTTATTTTTTTTAAATGTTCTTTCAATAAATATATAAACGGTCCAAACTTAAAGCTTAAGCTTTAGTTATTCGACCCTTCCAGGTCCGTGAGTTGGACAAAAGTCCACTTTCACCGATGGAGAAGAAAAGTAAATGGCACCTTCCAAGCACAGGACAGCTTCTTTAATAGCTTCAGATCTAAGCGTTTATTCTTGTCAAATTTCGAAGAAAGAATAATTATTTTATGCGTTAATTTCTAAATATTAGACTAACTTAGATTCTTAATTAATTATCGATGTCCATGTTATTTTCAATTTAGTATGCTAATCACTTGTGTTGGTTGTATGGTGTGATAGAGGAGTGGTTAGTCTTTTATAAAATATTGCAATGGAAAATAAATAAATATTGAAGTAAAGAAAAATTAGATGATATTAAATTTAAGCGATTTATAATTCTCCAAAATTACTATATCAATGATCTATAATGGGCTGATAACTAATGCATGAGGTGTTGTCAAGATTTGAGAGTCAAATCCTGACTAGTAGTCAGGTGATGAATCCATTCCTGTTATGGAGTAATCATAGGAGAGTCACCAGGGTGATGAATTTCATTTTCTTTTTTTTTTTGCCGAATTCATTCCTGTTATTTATCTTTTTTTCTAGTAATTTCTATTGAAATAGATCAAAATTATAGTGGATCATTTAGATTTTTTTTCAATTCTAGAAATGCCGAAGAAAATACAATTTTGTAAAGTTCACGCAATCGTCTTGATATTCAATATTCTCAATTTTCCACTTCCACGTATTATCTCAAAAAAAATTCAAATGTTTCATACTTTCCACAATTTCCTCCTGATTTTCAAAGTTTTCAAAAAAAATTAGATCCTTCAAATAATGTCCCTCAACCCCCATTTTATATGTCCCCGTCCAAATATTGATGGTCCATGGGCAACCAATTCATAATATCATCCCCTCCTTATGAAATTTCTCCTCCACAACAATCATTCATGCTCTTAGACAAATCAAGAAGGGCTAGCATAGACGTATCCGAGAATGATAGAGAACTAGTAACACCATCTAAGGTCCAAGAGTTGGGCAATGAAATGAGTTTGGGTGTGTGTGACATCAAACGAACAAAGTGGTCAATGGACAAAGGATACATCTTACAAAGTCATGGATCAATATTAGCACTGATCCAATCATTAGTAATGATTAGAAGGAATAAATTTTTTGGGAATGAATCGCAAATTACTATAACAAGTATCAACCCGTTGGATATATGGAGTGAACATGGGCAAAGTTAAAATCATATTTCTATAGACTCCATCCGCTGATGAATGAATTTACAACCATCTACAAAATATATATATATATATCATAAAAGTAGATGGAGCAATGAGGATATGCTCCTGAGAGCACATAAAATGTGACAGAAAAATTATGGCAATAAGTCCTTCAACTATGAACATATTTGGCAAGTTGTCAAAGATTGTGAGAAATATGCTCCACGAAAAATTGATCATCATGCTAACATGGAGTCCTAGACCTTTAAATCAAATGGGCACACATCCTCATCCAATCTGGATGCTCCTATTGACGTGAATGATTGTGAAATCCGTACTCGTCCAATTGAGCAAAAGGCATCGAAGAGGAAAGGCAAATCCGAAGCTAGAGACATTGATGATGTGAAATTCGATAGTAGGTGGCAAAAAAATGGAGGAATTACAAATACAGAGATTCAAGATGAAAAAAAATGAGATAGCAATGAAGGATTATGAAAGCTTTATGAAGGATGCTATTGGGATGATAGAGGATCAACTCAATTTATATTCTAAATTTTGTGAAAGTATTAAAAAGAGATATGGTCGATAATAGATGTCTTGTAGATGATCTTTATAAAGTTTGTTATTTCTATATTTCATTTATGTAATTCACTTTTATCTGTATTAATGTTATTTGTGTTGAATAATAAACTATCCTTTGAAAATAGTCGTTATAAACTAGTCGTTTTAAAAGTAGTCGTTATAAACCTAGTTGTTACAAATGCTTCTATATATTCATGTATAGAAGTTAAAAATCCTTCATTCTACTAACATTGTCTTCTCAAACCACATTGATAGTCTTCATTTATTTCAAATATCTCACGATCATAATTGCTCTAGGTGTTCTATTCTCCATAAACAGTGGAGAAATTTTTTGGCGGATTCAAATGATGACTTGGATCAAATGGCGTTGATGCTACTTGAGCATGAGGAAATAAAACTTCAAGCAGCTCAAAGTTCTTCTAGTAGAACACATGGAAGAAGGTATTTAAATCGAGATTGTGAAGTTAGATATGACCACCTCTTCAATGATTACTTCTATGATCTACCGTTATATCCCGATGAAGTATTCTGATGATGATTTCAAATGTGAAGAGGGTCTTGACATACTCAATGTCTTGTGATATCATTCAGAATATTTTGAATGAAGGGTTGATACAAGAAGACATGGTTTGTGACCCCTTTAGAAATACACTGTCATTATCCGTCGATTGACATATAGATCCCCTACCAACATTTGTGATGAGTACCTATAGATGGGTGAAACAAGTGTCCTAGATTGCTTGGTCAACTTTTGTCAGTGTGTGATTGAAGTATTCGGACCACAATACTTAAGAAGGCCTAATGCTTCTAACATCCAACGTTTGCTTGAAATGCATGAGCAGACATGGCTTCCCTGGCATGTTGGGTAGTCGTGATTGTATGCATTGAGAATGGAGAAATTGCCTCATTGCTTGGATAGATGAGTTTACTCGAGGCGATCATGGGGTCCCAATAATTATGTTAGCTTGAAGCAGTCACATCTGCAAACTTGTGGATATATAATGCATTTTTTGAAATCGCAAGGTCACGTAATGATATCAATGTGCTTAACGAATTACTTCAACAACGTCCTACAAGAAAATACATCGGAGGTTAATTTTACAATAAATGACACACAATATACAGAAGGGTACTATCTAACTAATGGGAGACCCAGAATGAGCTATTTTTGTCAAGAGTTTTTCGTGCCCTCAAGATTCCAAAAGAAAGATGTTCAAGCAAAGATAAAAAGCTACAAGAAAGGACGTCGAGCGAGCACTTGAGGTGCTCAAATCTCATTGGGCAATGATCAAAGGTTCAGGATAATTTTGGTACAAGAATAACTTGAAGGATATCATATGTACATGTATTATTTTGCATAATATGATTATTGAGGATGAGGGGATGTAATAATCAATTGGTCGAATGATGAAAGAGATCCTCTAGAACAAATATTTTAGAGCTCTATACAAAAGTTTCAAGAATACTTTCAGAGAAACTACGTGTTATGTGATAGTCAAGTACATCATCAACTTCAAGCCAACTTGGTAAAACATATTTGGGCACGCTACGGGTGCGATCGGTGAAAGATTAATTTATTAACTATCTTATATTTTTTATAAATTATTTATAATAATTCATTGCTTAATGTTGTGCTTCCTCTTTTTAAAATTTTAAATTTTCAATAATAATTTTTAACAAATTATTATTTTCAATAAAAATTATATATTCGCTATATATAAAATATAAATAATATATTAAATATATATCATGCTAAGTTATACATGTATATACATATAAATGAAGATATGTGATATGAGAGTGAAACCATTAAAAAGTAGTTAAAGATTTTTTAAAGATCATAAAAAATGTTGTTGGGAGAATTTTTTTACAGTGGAGAGAAGAGTGAGATTTTTTGCTTTTAATGTGGCAATAATGTGACACTTGAAAATACAAAAATAAAAAACAGTTTTGAGATTCTTGCATTGGAGATGTCCTAAGTATTTGAGATGGAGAAATCTTTAACAAAAAACAATAAAATACAAAGATGAAATGAAATTAAAAAAAAAACTTTATAGAGGTAGCATGTAGCCATTGTTTGCACTTAGTGGATGATGGATCTCTATGCACTTCAAACAAATGTTGACTCCAAAATATTTTGTTTGCTTCAAATAAACCTCAATCAACTTGATCAGTCAACTGAAAAACTTTTTATTTATTTATCAAAGTGTGAACTATTAGTTGACTGTTCCAACTAGAATACCTCAAATATACTAAACTTGGGATGTTTATACTATTAGTCAATTGATGTCCACTTATTAGTCGATTGGGTCAAATCATAAACCCTTTATACATAATGGATTTGATTTTCTCAATCACTAGTCAACAAGATCCCAACACTAGTAGTCAACTAGTCTCCTAACTTTTACCACATCTAAAGTTGAGTGTGCTTAAGTTGTTGTCTGCCCTTCATGAGTTGTATAAAATTCACTCCACTCGCATCTTGCATGAAGTTTATCCAAATTTTAAGGGTTTTTGACGTCCCTCGAATGGAATGAGCCCTCAACTTCTTCCCATACCATCCTTCATGTAGTTAACTTCCTTGTTTTTTCATGCTTTGATACTCCTCATCTTGCAAGCTCTCGGATGTTGGGGTCATCCCTCTCTAGTCTCCATAGACCTTGTCCTACGGTCTCTCAGATGTCAACTCCATCCTTTTCTGAATTTATAGACTTTGTCCTGCAGTCCCTTAAATACTCACACCATCCTTCTTTGATCTTGCGAACCTTAAGTTATCGAGTAATTAACTACCATGGACATGCTAAGACAACCTACATGCATAGTAAATCTTGTACAACTTGTTGGTACTAAGAACACTACATCGAACCTATGTTTTGATATATGATTAAGTTTAAAGTTAGATTTGGTTGTGATCTAATGTGGTTGTCAAGTTTGCAGGTACAAATAACTTAACAGAATGAAAAGATCTAATTGAAAACTAGGAAATGACAAAGACCTAATGGGAATAGGTAGTAGAAGTCCTAGCGAGACTCGACAATAGTGGAAGACCTAGTTAGGAACCAAGCGGTGGAAAATCTAGTTGGAAACTAAGTGAGCATATGGTAAAGGTTAAAGTCCTAGAGGTACCAAGCAAAGGTAAGCTAAGTTTCGAGCAACGAGTGTTGTTCGAAACTTGGTATTTCATTACTACTATTTTGCACTAACGGTTAATCGCATGAAGCTACTTGGTGGTTCCAAGCGATCGAATGGGATCAGGGAGACCGAGTGTGGGATAAATTTTGGCTGACCGAGTCGAGAACTTCCAGGCAACCAAAGTGAGGTGCGAGCGACCTCAGTGGTCTAGGCAACCGCACGTAGGCATGATCCGGTGATCCAAAGGAGATGATCAAGATAGACGTTTAACCATGTTCCTAGTACCCAAAAGGAGTTCAGGCAACTAGAGTCTATTTTGATGTGGATAAAATTTATAACTAAGTCAGCATGCTTTAGGCAATCGAAAGGGTTCTAATCGACCGAAATAGTATCAGGTCAACGTTTGACTTGGGCTCTATAAAAGAATGCTCGAAGCACTTGTTTCAACTATCAAAATTCTATCATTCTCTTCTAATGTGCTCTTATCCTCCTGGTGCTAATGCGCTGCACTCGTTCTTTCAAAGGTTAACAACTACCATGACTTGTAACTTCCATCTCTTTAAGTTGTCATACATTCTTTTATTTTCGTGCTTAAACTCTCGATTCTTGTTAAAAGGATTATTCGTCTCCAGAAACTTTATGGAAAGAAGAGTTTTTAATAAGAATATATTTTATTTTAATTTTAGTCTTGCCATTAGATTCGAGTATTATATTTTTTAGTCTTGCCATTTTAGATCTTGCATGCTAATTTTGCTAAGTATTATATTAGATCTTCCATGTTAATCTTGGTTAACTATTCTACTAGATCTTGCTTGTTAATCTTGGATTTGATCACCTAAGTTAGTATTTATTTCATTTCCACTGCATATTTGTGCTTTATTTATTGTTTTAGAATTTGTTACTATGAACTCTGAAATTTGATACGTTAGTCACTCCCTCTGGTGTAAAAACTATCCTACACAACTTAACACATATAGCAAATATGCAACAAACTTTTTGTTCAGTATTCAAGCCTTTGGCTCGATTGATCCTAAAGATAATCGATCTTGTTTCATAGAAGTTTTTCATCAATCATCAGAATAAATCAGAGAAGCATATGTGAAATTCATCCTAACGGTTAACATTCTTGAGTTCTCTATCCATTAAAAGAAAAATTCTCATAATACATCGTAGTTGAGTCTCGAACTTTAAATGCTTGATTTATTATTAGAGGGTCTAACCACAATACCCTACCTCCAAGAACTAATCCCCTGACTTTAACCACATATAAGATCGAGTCGATCTAGATTGTTGCCTACCCTTCATGTCTTCTATACAACTCACTTCATTCTCATCTCAGTGGAATTTATCCAAACCTTAGATCTTTTCTCAAGTCCCTTGAAAACAATATATAAGTCCCCAGTTCCTTTGAAACAAATAAATATATTAAAAAAACACAAAAACAATTAGCATAGATAAAGGTACGCATAAAAATCTAAATAATATGCAAATAAAAGTATAATAAAAGTAGAGGCTAGAAAGAGAAGCTTCCACCTAGGGCATAAATCTTAATTATCTCTTGTTTGGTTCCACAACATCATTGTCAAAGTTGTTCAACTCAAACAGGGTCTTGAAACTGAAATTATAAGGTCTCCTATGGAATCCAATGGATGCTTGGATGATTAATAAGGATTATTCTTAGTCAATTATTTGGACTCCAACGAATAACAATTGATTTTTCTTGCGTAGCATGTTGAAGCATACACATTAAGGACAACAAATTAATAATCACTCAGTTTCAGCAAAATTATCGGAGATAGATGCAATAACTAGTGGGGAAGCATAGTACAATGACAAGACGTTCAACAAACTATCTAAATATTTATGGTTCGAATTTTAGCTGCGACTTATTGTAAGATATTTTTCTCTAGTAGAATAAAAAATTTAAAACTTTGACTATCAGGCGAGAGCCACTCACACTTCCGGATTTACCCAATTGATGAACTAGGGGGCAACCAAGCCAAAGGAAAAGCAATACTCTAACAGATTGAACCTCGATAAAAGAACATGAGGGCGGCTCATACTCTCTTCATAACTTAATGAAATTAGTTTGTTGGAATATAAGAGGCTTAATTTGTCCCTTGAAGATCTTGGAGACGAAACTTACTATAAATAAATTGATGAAGATCTTGGAGAATAAGTTTATGGGTTAGAAGAAAATCAACAACTATAATGAGGCGCATGGAGGGAAACCTTGGTTTTATAGAACCCGAATGTACAGTATAACTTTGGAGGCCTTGGAAATGTCTTCGCAAGTAATTCACTACAAAGTTAGTTGCAAGATAACATCCATTTCATTTCTTGTTAGTTTTGTATATGCTTTTCAACTATGGTTACCAAGAGACCCCCTATGGGATGATCTCAAGAATAGAAAATGGGATTTGACTCATCCATGGATTGTGGTGGGAGATTTTAACAATATCACCACAGTACCAATTTTACAAATAATTTTATTATATTATATAAAATATTAGGTGTATTATATAAAATTAGAAGAAGAAAAATAATTATACCATAGGATAAAAAATTATTCATAATCAAGTTTAAATACGATGAAAAGTGATAAAAAAAATAATAATAATATGCCATAGGCATAAAGTTATTTTCATTGGTCTAATGAGCTACGTGAGCTGCATATGTGCTTATATATTGAGCTAGTGTTCAAGCCAATCTAGTTGAGTGCATACCCAAACAAACAAAGTAGGTCGATTTGTTCAGGGCCGTCTCAAGGTTCCACGAGGCCCTAGGCAAATTTTTTTTTTATTTTTTATTATTTTTTTAAAAAAAATTAAAATTTCCCCTCACATTTTTTCATTCGGACTTGGGACCGACAATGGCGGGTTTAAATTTTTTTTAATAATAATTGTCATTGGAATAAATAAAAGAGGAGTAAAAAATGAAACGTCATGCATGCATGAATTGATGCTGTTATTGGAATAAATTTGGCCTTGTGTTGGGAATATACGTAAAATTTATTGTTGCTATTTACTTCTGCTATTAATTAATATTTTAAAAAATTTATGTTATTGATGCTAATAAATTATTTCTGCTATTAATTAAAATTTATGTTATTGTAAAAAACGAAACATGCATGCGGCATATTTATTGTTACTATTAATTAAACACATTTATTACTGTTATTAATTAAACATATTTAATTTTTTAAAAATAATAATAGGCCTTACATTTATTAGGGGCCCTAGGCCTATGCCTAAGGCCGGGCTTGGTATAAGGAAGGGGAAGAAGAGAGAAAGAGAACTCAAAAATGTATTGTTTTAATTTTATTCTTATTTTTTTTACATATAGATTTATTTAAAAAAATAAAAATATTTTTATATATTTAATCTTCATTCTCTTATATTTTTTCCAAAATAAAATAATACATGTTACGTAATAAACTTTTTCCCCTCTCAAATAAAGAGAAAATAAATATTTAACTTCCTTTCTCTATTATTTTTATTAACGAATCTTCTTTCATCCTATGCAAAAGGAGGTTAAGTTTCTGGACGATAATGTCATGACCTTGGGGTTATTCACCTCCATATTATAGTTTGGAAAGTTAGGATGCATGAGATTTGAGGATTAAATTCTGATTAATAGTCAAGTTTCTATCTTCTATCATACATTAGTTATTGTTCGAATTAGTTAGACTAGCCCTCATAATTTATTTTCACCATGTTGATCCTGGGACGAGCTAACGAGGCCGTTGAGGATGAATATTTTATCTTTTGCCACATTGAAAAGCTAGGGTTTTGTGATGCTAGGTTGTTCCTGTAATTTATTTGTGCTTATCAAATTTACTTATAATTTTTTAAAAAAATTGAATTGATCGGAGACGAATTTACATCAGGGCTCTATGGACTATAGCCCACCCCAAATAATTAATTACCAATAGTACAATGCTCGCGAGGCCCACACATTTAGGCGTCAAAACAAATCAAATCAAATCAAATGGAGTCGTTGAACATGCATTCCTTTCCTTAAGCGGTAGCGATAGCATGCTCATTAAATAACATCAAATCAAATGGAAACAAATCAATTCACATAATAAATTATGAAAAAAAAAATTCATAAACACTCTTTTTTCTTTTTCACCGAATCAATAAAACAAATGATATTCTCATTGTTTGTCCTGAATGTACTTTTCAATCATTCATTAACAACAAATTATCCATCATCTAAACGATCTAAATCATATAATAATTTTATTATATGAATAGTAATATAAAAAATATAATTTAGATGAATAAATTTATTTTATGGATCGGCATCCAGTCATTTTAGCTTTCTAATTAATTAATTATGTTCATCAAATTCGACGACATTTCTCGATCCTTTGTCTCAAGATCATACAAAGATTTCACCTACTGTAATGGACTCAATTTGACAGGCCCAATGTATTAAACGAGATTTAATTAAGAATATAATAACGATCAAATTTTATCTCATAAATAGAATCAGTTATATAAATCCTTTCATATTATTGAACTTTATCACTTACTATATTATTATTTATATTTAAATAAATTTTATTTTATTATTGTTATTATCAAGTTTATTTTTGATGTTTTTCTTTCTTGTTTGATGTTTGTATTTATTATAATTTTACATCGTTTAACTGAAACATTTATTGATCGTTTAAATACATGTTCGTACTATTTTAAATATGTATTTCGAAATTTTTCTTCAATATACAATTCTTATTTTCTATCTAATATTTTTATTTCTTATTCTGTCCTCGTATGTTCACATATCTAAACTTAAAGTTTTAATATTCCGGATTGTTCACTTGAAGATGATACGAGAAACATGATTTTGTGCCGGCCCCTAGTTGCATACTAGAGATACGAGAAGAAGATTCACTTACCAACACATGATCAGAAACTAGAACAAAAAGGTATGTTTGTATATATGCCATTTATTATAAGCCACCAACGACAAGGAAAACTAATCGCCACAAATAGGCATTTAAATAAAAATATAGTAATAATTTTTAATTTGTAATATATTTAAATAAAAATAAAATATAGTAATATTTTTTTAAGAAACTATTCACTGATTTTCTCATTAACATTAATAATTTAAATTATTTCAAATTTATTTATTTTATATTTTATGTTATTAAAAAATATTCATAGTTAATT
>JBBUKS010472329.1:0-17845 GCA_038050645.1 Hedychium gardnerianum
AAGCTTGTTTGTTTAGTTTAACGAGTTCTTCAAGCTTGTTTGTTTAATTGATCTTGTGTATATTGAACGAACATAAATAAACTCTTATTAAACCGAACACCAAACTTGATCACGAACGTTTGATTCATTTACAACCCTATTTACACGTTATAGCAATTACTAGGTACCTTCTACATTATATAAATTCTAAATTCTAAAATCATCTTAAACACGTTATAATAACTACTGAATAACTTCTATACGTTGTAGCATTTACTCAATAACTTTTATATATGGTAGCATCTATCCAGTAGTTTCTACCATAACATTAAACCAAAGAGTAATTTCAGGATAAAATTATGAAAAAAATACCCATTTTTTTTTTTTTGAAAAAAAGGACGCTCACTCATATTTGGGAGTAGTATTTGTTAATTTAGGAGTTGTATTTATTAATGAAAATGAAAATAGATTACTTTAAATTCTTATAATAATTTTGATCAAAATTATTATATATACAAAAATATTCAATTTTTTTTTTTAAATACATAACCAATTGAGAGAGTCCAAGCAACACAAAATATTGTTTGAAAAATTATATATACTACGTGGGGCTCACATGATAGTTTTAATTAATTTATATGAATTCAATTATTAAGTTTGAAAGAATAACTTAATCGGGCCTAACAATTGGATCATAAGGCCATATAAATCAATTGGGCTTTTGCATATTTAGTTGTCTCCGTCGTAAAGTTTGGCGATCGATAGGCTTTTGTGCGCAGTGAGTCAGGGGAGGCGGCGAGGCGAGGGCGGCGAAGTTCGAATCGCGGAGAAGAGAGAAGAGCGATGGGGAAGACCCCGGTGCGCATGAAGGCGGTGATCTATGCCTTGTCGCCGTTCCAGCAGAAGGTGATGCCCGGGCTCTGGAAGGATCTCCCCGGCAAGATCCAGCACAAGGTCTCCGAGAACTGGATCAACGCTACGCTCCTCCTTGTCCCTCTAGTTGGTACCTACAGGTATGTCGTTTTGTCATCCTTTGCTCCCGTCGATTTGGTTCAAGAAAATATCATTTTTTAATACTGTGATAGATATCTCCGGTACGATTGGATAGATGTGCGTCATATTTGTTTAACTTAGATGCTATTTCATATTGCAGAAGCTTATCTTCCTTGGGGATTAAATCATCGTGAAAACCCCGAAATTTGTTTCAGTGATTTCATTGGTTTAGATCCATAATTGAAATTTTGCGCGTCTTTATTTTCTTACATTCAGTTCTAAAGCTTTCCGCCCTTTGTCTGATAAAGTTTGTGTTATGGAACTGTGGACTAGTAAGAATATTGAAATGGTCGATTTCTGAGTCCTCAGGCTTACAAGTACTTTTGTTGGATTTAGTAGTTTATCTATAAATTCTTTCGCTCAGAAGTGCTGCTGATGCACATTTGTGCGAGTCTTGTGCGATTTGAACTGACTTTATTTTTATTGTTTACACTTATATGGATTTTATAAATATTTTGTACCCATAATTTTCGAAACAAATTGTTCTTCTAATTGAAAAAAGAATGCATTCATGTTCTAATTAGTTGCTTCCAAATGGATATTGTGCTAATTGATGAGAATGTAAATAAATTAAACATCAAAATTGAATTGTGGAGAACAAACTTCAGAAATGAAAAGTATGAAGTCACTATGAATGGAAATTACATAGAAATTCAATTTCTGCAAGGAAAGAATCTAAGGGAACTATTCCTTTGAGATGTTGTTGGTCTATTGTTCAAGGAAAAAATATATTGATGAAGATGTCTTGAATAGGATGAAGAGTGGATGGTAGAAAAGAAGTTGATGTGGTTTGAAATGGAGCTAAATTTTACGGTCTACTTTTTTACTTTTTAGATTTTACAAGTTATTTTTTTTGAAAGTTATTTTAAGTTTTAAAACTTTGTTATAGTTTTTAGGATAAGTTAGGTTTTGTTAGGAGATTTGATCTTTTTGTTTGTTTTATAAAAAGGGTTTAGATCCTCATGTAATAGATAATTTTTTAATTTTTGATATTTTTCCTCTTTGTTAGTTTTGTGAGTTTGAGATAATCCCAGTGCAGCATTGGAAGTACTTTTGGATTCTTGTGTGATAATAAGTTAGGTTTTGTTAGGAGATTTGATCTTTTTGTTTGTTTTATAAAAAGGGTTTAGATCCTCATGTAATAGCTAATTTTTTAATTTTTGATATTTTCCCTCTTTGTTAGTTTTGTGAGTTTGAGATAATCCCAGTGCTGCATTGGAAGTACTTTTGGATTCTTGTGTGATAACTAATCATCACGGGCCCTTTAGGCTAAAGGGAAATTTTATAAGGTGATGATACCATTCACCATACTCTATAAATCCAAATGTTGAGATGGTAGGAAATAAGACATAGAGAATTAATATACTAGAGTTGATGATGCTAAGATGGATTTGTTGGGTAATAGAAAAGATAGAATAAAAAAATAATATTCTCTAGTAATGGTTATGTATAATCTAATAGATTGCCACATGAGATGGTATTGATGTGCTTAAAGGAAATTAATAGATTTTATAGTTAGAAGAGTTCAACCAATTGGTGTAATGGGTAGATGGAAATCAAAGAAAAAATTAGGTTATATAGTGAAAACGATCTAATATTTTGAATATTACATGTGATACGACCTTGCTTAAATCTCAATGAAGTGATAAGATTTTTGCTGCTAATGCAATTAAGGGTACGGGATTAATTTGATCAAATCAAACTCTAAATGGAACATGATTAAAAGAGAGAAAACACAAAAATTATAAGATATGACACTATTATGATGACTCTACATATTTAATGAAAAAAATATTTATTTAAACTAATTTAATAACCTTGTATATTATATAAATAGTCTTTTGAAATGTTTACCTAATAATACATCATATAAATGATTATTTGTTTTAAGAAAGATGATGAATTTTGTATTATTTTATAGGATTGTACATTGACATAAATAACATGACTCATGACATGATTAACAAGACATTGGATGAATTGTGAATTCTACATAGCTGACCCAAAACAGTTGAATAATTGGGATAAATAATGATGATAATGATGATCAAATCAAAGTTTATATTTTAATATAGATATACATTTTGGTATCTTCCTGGAATGATACCTTTGCCGTTGGGCTTTGTTGACACATGGCTTGGATCAATATGGCTTGGATCACGTCGACATGGTTTTCAGCTCATCCTCTCTCATTTGGTTTGCTTTACATGTAACAAGGATATAAAAGTTTTGTAGTTAACTGCAAAGTTTGTAATCTCATTTTGAGTGTAGGTTGTAGTCCCCAGCCTAAACAAGATGTGCCGGTCATTATGGGTGCTGATGGATGTACCAAGTGCCAACCCTAGGCAGTGACAATGGAGAAGTTGCGTACCTTGTGGAAGTCTTGTGGACTGATTGGAATCCTCACCATCATCACAATGTGTTGCCTAGACCTTGTCATGTCGCCTCGTGAAAGCCCATTGCTGCACCACTATCATCATAGACCCCACAAAAGCCTTGCAGGAAGCCTTGTGTAGTTGCTGTCCTTGTGTGAAGCTTCACATCATCATGGATATGCTTTGTCGTCTAGGAGAGTTCCATGTGCTGGTTGACTAGCTGAATGAGATGTTTCACCTGTGCCTATTAGCATGGAACAAAATAATGAACCATGGTTGGAAATTTCAGAAAGCACAACAAATAGTTCTGCCTATAACCTACCTTATTAGTAAGATTATCTCTACATTATCATATTAGGAGTTTTACTAATACCATAGTTTTGCATGGGATGAGTTCATCTGCTCTTGCAACACCAAATGAGAACAAGGTCATGTTCCCGTCACATCTTAAATTTGGTTCTAACATTCTTCCCCTTTTCTTAAGATTAGATGATTAATTGAAAAAAGATTATTAGTGTAATATACTTCACTTTATTCTTTTTTTGCTTTAAAAAGAATTATGTAGATAGTATGGAAATGAACAATATTTAATGTGTTATTTGCATAATTCCTCAGAAATGAATTTTAGCATAGGAAAACAGGGTAATGATTTTAAATGAAACCTAAGGTGAAAACTTCTTTATTTATATTTTTCAGCCAAAGTTCCAGACTGTTTCACTATTTTTGTTGACTTTTATTTAGCTGTTGATGCCCCAATCTCCATCAACAACTTCTTATCTCGTGCATTCCAACTAAACACCTGATCACCTGCATTTCTGTATTCCAACTATTCTGTTTATATTTTTTAGTCAAAGTTCCAGACTGTTTTCTCTATATATATATATATTGACTTTGTTTAGATGTCAGTGCCCTAATCTCCATCAACAACTTCTGCATTCCAACTAAACGCCTGATCAACAGCATTTCAATTTTGAATATTATAATTTTATAACAGAGAATCTTATTTTTATTAATCTATTTCCTTAATGTGAATATATCTTCACTGTTAATGCAGTTTTGTCCAATATTACAAGGAGAAGGAGAAATTGGAACATAGGTACTGAGGGCAAGGAGGCGTTTTTGACTTATTCCTATAACTTGGAAGTGCACCTTCTATATTAAAACTACTTTAATATTGGCCTTTCTTTTCTATTTTCTCCAATAATTGAAATGTGAACTAGGAGATGATTGAATCATCTTTGTCTTGCAAACCAAATATTAATCTGTGTTGGCTCTGTTGTCCTAACAGGCTGAAACAGTTTCCTTTGTTTTTTTTTCCTTCTATTCATCTAATACAGAATAATCCAATATTGCCCGAACTGAAAATTGTTCCATCTAATTTGTTTGTCGCGTCTCAAGATCTTGCAAAGTAGTCTTCCAGTGGAAGTTGTATTGATTGTTTCCCACATAATCTCTACCCTAAACTAAATACAGTTATCAGCTTTTGGTTGAATGTAGTTTATTTGATTGGATATAACGGGCACATTGCTGAGGAATTTAGTCAGGTAGTTGCATTTCAAATATCTTTAGTTTTTTTTTTGCTTCATATGATTTCTAACTCCTTGTATGATGAATGTTTTATTTCAAAGATTGAAGTTATCAGATTTTTAAATTTAAACAGAGTATATGAATCACAGATATTTGTCAAATGCTTTCTAGCTCTTGGAATCAGCACCTGTAATATGTTTTCACCAATTTCATTTAGCAGATGCGTTAGTCTGTGGTGATTATGTATTTGTTTCTAATAATATTTGATTCAAGGAAAGAAAACTTCCGTGAAATTATCTATTTTGATGTCTTTCCAATGTAATGCCTTGTGTACTTGCATAATTGTGTGGTGTAATCGGTGAAAAATTGTGTTTAAGGACTCCCTTTTCTGGGAGAGTTGCTGTTTGAAGATGAAAACTAATCGGGCTGTGCATCTAAGTGTTATTTCGTTGGGTAGAATAGAATGAGATGAGAACAAAACTTCAAAAGGCATCTCTTTTTATTGAAATTGTAAAAGTATAGGATTGTAAATGAGTTTGTTTGATAAAATTAAGTTATTGAAATAATTATTCAAGTTTAGTTTAAGTTTGGCTTGAGTTTGCTTTTTTTTTGTATGAGTTTAAGTTTATTTTAAGTTTGATTTGAGTTTGATTTGTTGAGATGTTATTGAATTTTAAATTTAAATTTATTTAATTATTTAAATTTTTTATAGTTTTAAGTTTATTTGATTGATTTTTGAGTTTGATGATATAAATTTATTTGTTTATTTATTACGATGATAAGAATTTTATTGATGAATATGATTTATAAATTTTTTTTGTGAACTTTATTTGTTTTTAAGCGTAGATATTTAGGTATTTTTTTCTTTCATTCACATTGAGATGTGATTTCATGAAAATTTTTTATCGACTACTTAGTTATTGGAGATAACTTAGCACTATGAATGGTTTGAGTGTCGTATGTGTTTCTTTGCTCTGTGTGGGAATTGAATTATTATTGTTTGAAAAATTTGTCCGCTTATCATTGCATCAAGCTTGGGGGGTTTTATAATTTTTATTTGTGAGTATTGATAAATTGAGCATATGGATTTATATTTATTTATTTAGTTTAATGAATTATTAAATTTATTTATTTAATTGACTTGTGTAGTCATTGAAGATGATTTGTTTATGAATATTTGATTTATTTAAAGAATTTTATTTTTTAAAAAATAAAATAGTATTTTATTTTATATTTATTCTAAAATATTTTTATTTCATTGTTATTGTAGCTGTGAGTTAATTTCGTACCTGTTATAATATAAAAACATTTTAATTTGATCAAAATTAATATACATAGAGTATTTTTATAATAAAATATTTTTAATGATTTAATTAAAATTATTTAAATTTGATTGAAATCATTAATGATAACGAGTTGGATTGTAATTATTACATTAATATCTAAGCAGTTTTAATTAAGTTGAAATGATTTTGACAAATTAGAGTAATTTTAATTGATTTATTAAAAAATATTTTGATATAAAAATATTTTATGAGTAAATTTTTTGATAAGTTGAATCAATTTAATCTAAGTTAATTTGAATAAAATTGATTATTATATGATATAATAATTATGATTCATAATTACTATAATAATTTTAGCATAAAAGATAGATGGGTTGTTCTTTTAATAATTAAATGAAAAATGCTATTTCAATATTTATTAATTTTCTGTTAGTCTCTATCAATGTTAAGATGGACAATTAAAATAGAATGAATGGTGTTTTAGGAACTGAATGACTCATTCTAATGGAATTTTTTTCCCCTCCATAGTAGTTAAATGATATATCATGTCTGGAGCAACGGTATAGTTATTAGATTTTTTAAGTGAGTAATCAGATATTTTTAGTTACGGTGAATTATAAAAAAAAATTCGGTAAAATGATAATTTTAAGAATGTTGATTATTTGAATGAATTTTTTAAATATTTTTTGATTTATTTTGATAATCAATGATTTTTTAAGTGATTAATCAAGTCAAATTTTAATTATGATATATTATAAAGATTTTCTTTCAATGAAACGACAATTCTAAGAAAATTGATTATTTGAATGAATCTTCGTGAATATTTTTTGATTTATTTTAATAATTGATGAAATTTGTTTGTAGAATCAAATTCATCATCTCATAAGGATATCGAATTATCAAAAAAAATTGATATATGATTTTGAAAAAAAAAATGATTAATCAGGTGGGGTAACGTCGGACCTGAAGTGATCGATCTGATTTTACAGAAATTTCTCATTGGTTATTAAGGTAAATCGAGAAGTATTAATGAAAATATATTCAAATTATCAGTATTTTTAGGTTTATTTTTTATTAGAGATTGTTTTTTTGTTTGTAGTATGTCGTAGTTAAAATTTTAATTTTAAATTTCTTGATTATTTATCGAAGAACTTAATTATTAGAGGTGATATATGATTTTGAAATTAAAATTAAGAGAGGTTAATTGAGTGAATATGTCAGGCCTGTTAGGTAGGATTGGTCGAATAACTGCCACTTAGTTTGGTTTAGTTAGTTGGGTTGGACAAGCTAACTTGGTACGTTGGTAAGATAAGGTAGGTGAGTAGCGTAGATTGGTGGTTAACTACGTTAGCTGAACTATACAATCTAATAATATCTTTTAAGCTAGGAAGGTGCCATTTGACTTTTTTTAATTATTTTTTTAAACTTCGTGATTAATTGTCATTATCTTGACATGTAGATGTGATTGTGTTACTAGATTGGCCATCGTGTTCTTGTTATTATCTTGACATGTGAGTATGATGGTACTATCGATTATATTTTTTTACGAACTATTAATAAGTTAATACTATATAATTCTTATTTAGTGATGTCACTCTAAATCTATTATTTTTAATGGTTGTTAAGTTTAGAGCTTCAATATAATCAAAATAATATTTTGATGATATCTATCAATTTTATCCCAAATTTTTTTAGGATGGATTAATTTAATGAGTTTGAAATTTTGAAAGATAATTTTAATGACAAATATACAAATTTTGAAAGATAAAAATAGAACAAAATAGGGCTTAATCCTAATTATTCCCAAATTAGACAACGGGATTGAATGCCGTGCATTTCTCCTACATATTTAATTCATGGAGATATCATACTATGAAACATGTAATCACAGGATTTTGTGCTCGCTTCACGAATCAACGTAGTTGATATTTACATAAGTTTATTTTAATAGATTTGAAGTTAATTCTCAATGAATATAAAATAATTTATTGGATATTTAATTTTTCTCATATAAAAGGTTATTGTACTAAGACAAATGTCTCTCTTGATTTTTTTTAGAGAGTATAAGATCATCTTATAGGGCTGCTAATATAACAGTATCTTTGCTTCAATGTAATCTCAAGATTTTGTTACCTTACACATGCACTTGTGAGCACCTAATTTTAATTTTTTTTAAGATTTATGATAAAAAATAATAATAATGAACCAGATAACACGAAACCTGGAGCGTCCGATCCGATCCCACAAAATTTTTTCATTGATCGCTAGAATAAATCGAAAAGAGCTCTCGACGAATGACCCATAAGTTTAGCATTTTGTAATTGTACATTCTATAAAATTTATGATATAATATTTAGATTTTAAAAAAAAAATTAACATTAAATGTTCACGAAGTGCTCATAGATGATGTGTACGGTAATAAAACTCTGTAATCTCAATTAAAGAATTTTTAAATTGTCCTTCAAAATTCAATCATCTCAATTAACATAATTTCTTCCAGTTCAATTTTGCTAGGGGTCTGCTCAGATAAAGAACAATGTTCGATAATTTAGCAACGATATAATTTGATCACACTGAAAATAAGTGAGATTAACATCCACACAAGCTAACGATTTGTATAGCAGAACTTAAGTTGTCCACATTGTTCATAAATAGCACTGAGAATGCAAAAAACAAATGAAATAAGTGACTTGTATGAATTCCCTGACAAATTGTGTTGAAGTAACAATCTAACAATAGTGATCGCAAGCAAACGAAACAAGCATTTTGGAAAACAATTGTAAAGGCCTTTGTCGAATAAGCATACTTGACTATCTGTGTCTGCGTCTCTTTGGACCATCTTCGGCGTACAATTCCCAGATATTGTGGTCGAGTTGGCTAAGATCGGGAAGTTCCGCAATGGCCAGCAAGTATTGTGTTAGCCTCAACAGCTCCTGATCATTGCTTCGATTCAGATGGGCTTTCCTGAAAGGTTTGATGGTGAGACCGTTCTGTGGGTTCATCACAAAGTTCCTTCGTAGATCGTCGAACATTATTGTATTTGTTGAACTATAAAACTGCAAGTCCCACCAGGAAAGCAAGTCAAAATTAGTGAGCTAAGTAAAACTAGTGAGCTCAGTAATAGGATATGATCTTATTGCGAAACCTCGGGAAATTGAGCCCAGATCAGGCCAAGTGGTTTGCAATCGAACATCCCGCGAGAATCGGATTGCACTGTGATCATGGCCATGTGATCCAAAAGAGCAGTGATTTTGTAGTTGGGATTATTCAGAACCCCAAGCTGTCCCATCTTCAACTCCACCCATTTCATGCTGTAGAAGAATCGAAAGAAGGAAGCTATACGAGTAATACTTTTTATGCAATGAAAGAAATGCATGGTGGAATGCAAAAGTAGGATAGCTCACCCAGTCGCTGACCATATCATGATGTCATACTCTGCATAAACTGCAGAGAGGAATTCATGAAGATCTGCACATGTAGTTCATCTCACGATCACCAATTAACAACAAAAAAAAAACTTTTACAATGAATGATGAACATGAAAAACTTACAAGGCCGCATCAACTCGTGTGGATTTTCAGCTGCAGACTTGTGATCAAATAGAGTATAATCAATATCTAAAACAAGCAGCTTCTTTCCTTGGCGACATGGATTCAAAAGTTTGATCTGATAGAAGTGATCAACACAAAAAAAATTCCACATATGAGTATTATGGTGACAAAATAATATTCAAAAGTAATAGATTTTTTTTTTTATTCACGAGAGCTGCACAAAATGACTTCGCAAATAAATCTAGATGTGACAAAAATATTCCTAATAAATGCATTTAATTCATAAAAAGAATTGACTCAACAAAGTTAAGGAGGTATTTTACCACAGGTGTAGATCATAACTTCATCATCCCAAATTCTAGATTAAAAGATAGTTATCAACCAAAATAAACTTCAAAAGCTTTTCTCTTATCAACTTGTTTTAAGTCTTACAAAATGATTATTGAGACTCTATACAACTATTAGAGTACCAGCTATACTACCTCAATAAGTCATCATTATCATCATCAAGTTCCCAACTATTTATAAGGTTGTCAACATGATCTTATCCCACTATTAGCATTAAGATGCATGCTCAGGATTAAGCTTTACTTTAATCAAGATGACCTTCAATCTTTTTCATCTGAATTTGGGTCCCAGTATTGGAGGTTTTATGATGCATCGCTAACTAATGAGAACTAATTGTTTCTTCAATTTTGTTAAATAATTGTACTAGTAAAAGAATCGGATTCAATTAGATAGCTAGAGCAAGCAAAATGCAAGAACTAGCATCAGTATTATAATTCTTCCTGAAGCACATCAAAGCTCTCTATAACTCGTAGGTGAATATACATTACAAAGGGTGAATGCATATATGCCCTTTTGATACAATTTCTCTTGCAAATCAAATAATACATAAATTATTTTTCTATATAAATCTTTATACATGTCATTAGCATCAGTTAAACCTGGTCAATGAGGTTTTGCCAAAATAATATAACTACAATGCTTTTATTATAATCTTCAAATTAATTTAATTTAATTTTTCCTTCTCTCCATCTGATTCCATCTAGGATTTTATTTACTTATGCTTACCTTCCATAATCAGATTTCCTCGCAAAATATAGAACAAAAAAAATAGATATAAGAAAATTGATTATGAAATTTTATCAATTATCAAATTCAATTTAATATAGTGAACAGATCATATATTTGTACGAATTATGTGCACTTTTCCAGCTACAAAAACAAAAAAAAACAAAGCAATAGTATTTATGTACCAAACAAGAAATGACCAACCTTATAATGAGAAATCCTTGGCAACAATCAATTACCAAATTTAATTTAATATAGTGAACAGATCATATATTTGTACGAATTATGTGCACTTTTCCAGCTACAAAAACAAAAAAACAAAGCAATAGTATTATGTACCTAACAAGAAATGACCAACCTTATAATGAGAAATCCTTCGCAACAATTTTTGCTTATTCACAAATTTATCCTTTATGTCTATGACTTCATCTTGCCCAAGTTCAAAATCGTCTATTATCTCTGGAGAATCCACTTGGTCCACGATAATTTCATCTTCAATAGTACTGTAAGGTTGTGTCAGCACAACTGCAGGATTCTATATATACTATGATATACATCTTACAGTGAATCCAATGTAAAGCTCAAGAATTTTAAATAAAACACAGAATTAATAAAAATAGTACAGCAAAGACTAACAAAATGGAACATATAACATTTTCTGAAGTCTAAACTAGCCTGGATCAGAAACGTCAACTCAGTATTTATTGGTCAAATGAAGGATGCGGATTGCTTTACAATATTTCTTTTTCTTGCTAATGATTTTGAGCACAAATAAGATATGAACTATGTTATCTAGTGTAGCATTTATAAACTGTTGTCATGGGCATACATATAGCTTCCAAGGAAAAATAGCAAGCAATAGACATGAATCATGATGTTTGAAAACACATTAAGCTGTTGTCAACAGAATCACCACATAATACATGAGCAGTATATAGGTACATGTGCAAATGCACATTGATTAATTAACAAAATTATTTAAGATTTATTTGCATGCATAAAAAACTTAACTTGTATAATTATTTAGATGTTAACCAAAAGAAATAAAACAAAAATAATAATCTGAAGCCAAACCGACAACAAAATTCAGATAAGATGCAGGTTTCTAAAACAAACACTGATAGGTAAAAGATACGTCTTTGATACAGTAGTTTCAAATTTTATTATGTAAAATTTAATAGTATAATCACCATTAAATTTCATGTAATCGTCACATTCCTCATTTGTTAAAAAAAAAATCTTGAGGGTTCAGCTTATTCTTGTTTGATATGGCTCACATGCAAACATTCATAACTAATCCCCCACAGCATGATCCAAGTGGGATCACTTTTTGTTTGAAAAAATCAAAATTTACTCTTGTTGCACCTTTTTGCAAGTCTTGGATCTCTTTTTTTTCTTGATTCTTTATGTTTGCAACTAATTAACATAAACTAGAAAAGTTACTTCTACATAATTATTTCTAAAGAGAGTAAGTTGACTAGAACTAGTAACTAGCTTGGTCTCACACAACTAATGAAGATTAAAGTAGATTCAGTGATGCAATACCTATCATAGTTATGAATCTTGAATGTTTTTTAACAATTTATAATTATTAATATTAAAATGTGTTAAATTAAGTACTAAAATTGTTTAAATATTCTAATTCTTATATATAGAAATCTCAAATTAATTATATGATATCATATAATTTATTCAGTACAAAATTAATACCTATTGGCTATTACAATTAACAAATACAGTGACCAGAACAAGAAGTGCACTTACATAGCTGCATAAATAAATGCAGCGGCCAGGATATTGCATTCTGCATATAGTCCCAAAATGATATTTGCTGGATAGTGGTTGGCAACTTAGATATACTAAAACAAGATTGACTACAACTTAAATAAGGGCCACATTAGGATTACTCTGTGCTAGACTCATCACTAACTGATTAAAATCCAAGTTACTATCAATCTATCATTTGAACCAACTTTTGCAAATTACAAACAAGAAGCAGGCTATATGGATTGCTTATGCTGATAAACAAACAAATGCATTATGCTATAAACTGTTTAGGTTGATATGTAGATTTTTTTTAATAAAATTTTGGATTTCCTAAGTTGACAAATTTAATGTGCAAATGATAAAAGCTACAGTTTTCATGGATCACTTAAGTTGATTAATTTGTAGATTGGCCTGATATTCTCAATGATTTCAGTTGCTCTCTGCATCCCTTAGAGTTCCAATCAGCAAACAAAAAATATTGTAGATTGTAATGCGCCCCCTTAGGATAAAAAGGATTTTTTGTAACACTATGGCATGATACAATATACTTTAATCGAAGTATTAGGTTTATAGCAAGATTTTCAGGAAATAGCTAGTTGACCTATTGCATAGTATATATGCAGTATGTGGAGAACAATATATGCAAGGAATGTATTCAAAATGATTAAAATATTTATATCGATATAAATGACTAACATATACCCAACAATATTTACTAATCAATCAATGAGATTCATAATTCCACACAAAAAAATTATATGTCAATTATACAACATAGACATAATATAACAACATAGAATCAAACATATTTATTAGAAACATGCATATAACTAATAGTTTCAATGTTTATCACCTTAAAAACAAATACTTGGTTAACACTTACAAGTTATGAAAACTTAATTTTAGTGTTTCACAATTACATATTAATCTTCTTTAGTAGAAAAAAAATCACCATAAATGTCCTTATTGAGTTCTTGTTTATCAAATGAACCAAAGTGGTATCTTTCCCTTCTCACCACATAAGTAGCTTGTCTAACCCGCATGATTGCCTAACCTACCTAGGCGCTTGAATCACCTAAAGTAATTGCATGTCATATATGTGATGTGGTCCACTGTTTAAAATGCCTAGTCAAGTACATATAGGTTGCTATTTAAAATGCTAGTTATTAGGATGTGTCACAAAAGAAAAAAAAACAACAAAAATGAGAATGCTAAAAGGTGATATTTATGGTCATCAGAAAAGATAAAGCAATAAAACCCTAATATTCAAAAGCAAGTTAATGTAAAATGAGAAGAAAAAAATTAAGTTGAGAAGGAATAGATATGTTAAAAGGCAATTGATCAATTACATAAATAGATGAGTTGGATCAACGACGGGAGAGTCTATGGGGTAAGGCAAGACAAAATAAAATTTTAGTTAATGTAATGAAAAACAATTAATTTATTTGAATAATTCTATGGATATAGCCTTGCATGTGGCCGACATATATAGTTGGGACTAACACAGCTTGAAGATGAAGATGATTTGTGGAACTCCCTTCCATTATTGAAGTTCTGCTCTGTTTAACTTAACCACGACCAAAATTCAATTGATAATCATTGAACCTTGACTTAACCATATATTGGTGTTCCCTATAGCATCATTAAAGCTCATCAAACCATTAGTACATATTTAAACCATTGTTTAAGGGGCATGTTATGAAAGGCCACACACTTAACATATGGTTTTTAGCAAAGGATGCAATTCATTACTAAAATACCCCTATGATTCTCAAGCACCTTTAAAACTTATAAAAATATTTTGATGGCCTTCGAGTGGTGAAAATGAACAAATAACAACATGAATTAGTTTCCGAGAGCATGACGAATCCAATGATGGTCATATTTTATAATTTTGACCACTAAAAGACTATTAAGATATTTTTGCCCAATCATATTGATGTCTTTCAGTGATCCAAACAAAAAAGCAAATGCATGAATGGTCTTTTAAGACACATAAACACAATGATGATCTCATATTATCAATTTAACCATTGGACCATTGCTGGACCATTAAGGTATTTTGGCTAAATCACCATGATAAGCTTTGAGTAGTTAAAAAGAAAGTAAGGGCATGAATGGACTTGTGCGGGCATCATGAATAAAATAATGGTCTTATATTACCATTTTTACCATCAGAAGACCATTCAGGTATTTTGGCTAGAACACCTAAAGCACTCAATAGTTAGGTAAGAATAAACTCCTAGGAGCACTATGAACACAATAATGGTCTCATATTGTTACTTTGACCATTATAAAATCATTAATATATTATGTATATGAAAGTCATCAAGGTCATTTGGTTTTGATATGACCAAATCACCTTAATCGTTTTTTCAGTGGTCAAAATAATAATATAAGAGAGCATTATTGAATTTCTGATGCTTCTACAAGTTCATTCATACTTTTGTTTTTTTGATTCAATATTATACCACCATTACATCCATGATGCTATAAAAAAACTATTCATGCTCTTAATTTTTTATTTCGACCACTAAAAGGCTATTAAGGTGTTTTGGTCAAAACCACCTTTTAGTGGTCAAAATGACAAAATAAAATGACCATTGGATTCATCATGCTCTTAGAAATTATTTCATAGTCTTGTTGATTCCGGTCCTCTAACGAGGGCGTGGGTTCAAATCCCACTTCTGACACCAAGCCGACCCCGCATAGTGGGATAAGGCTCGGTTGTTGTTGTTGTTGTAAGGTATTAAAATAGTTTTGAAAAGTTTAGAAGCATTTGGATGATTATATGAGTATTGTTGGACAAAGAGTATCTCTTGGTAAATCTAAAAGTCCGATGTGTACTTATGTAATTACCAAATATCAAGTGTGCCCTTTGGTAAAAGCCATTATTTAGATTCTAAATGGTTGTGTAAACCAACCCAATTACCATCATTGTGTAAACTCTTGTCAAGATCAAGTGAGGTCAATATGAATTTTACATACTTAAGTGTAAATGGGTAGGGACTTAGTTGTACATATATAACTTTTGTAGATGTACATGTAAAATGACAGCTAGGGGATACCCAATACTTTTTCCCCAATCAATATGGTATCCTAACTGTGATGATCTTCTCCATCCAGACTGCTCCATGCAATCTACTTCACACAATCTCCTCTCAGTGAAATGTTCTCCTTGCGATCTATTTTTGTTATCCCAGGCGTATGATAAGCATGAACAACAGATCTACGTGTAATATGGACTATGATATACAACACTCTTCTTCTTGGTTGAACCACCTGTTATGGTTCAAATTATAATAAATACAAAAGTCTGCTAACCTTTGAGTCTAGCTTCGACCTTAGTTCAGGAAACAATTAAACAATATTGAGTGGGAAGAGTTTGATCAAGTTGGGTAGAGTTGGGCTATTTATTTTGGCTTTAGTACAATTGTACCACCTCAAATTTAGTTGAATTGAGTTAGATTTGGCCGAGTCACAGGAAATTCACTAAAGATGAGTCAAGGTGGGGTTACTCTTTTATAGCTTTAGTTAAATCAGTTTGGGGTTGTGAATGCAGTGGAGCTAACTCACCATCTTCCATCCAAGAATTACTCACCATCTTCTACTCCTATCAGTTCTTACCCTCTTATTTTTAAATTCACAAATGGAGAATAATATCTTTATGCCTTTTAAGATCTGACTACATTTTCATAGGCTTGTTCTGACTGAGAATAAAGTTCCTACCAAACAATATAACAGTCCTTAGTTTAGTTCTCCACTTTAGCAAGTAGCTATTTTTGTTCCCAAAATTAGTTTCAGAAGTTCAACCTTTTCATTTTAGAATTGCTGTGAATTAATTGAGATTTCAAAAGTTGATTAGCCTTCTTCATTGGTTTATCTTTTATGACAGCACTCATTTGTTCCTTTGTTTGACAACTTTAACTTAGTTTAAACAATGGGTAATTTACAATCATCTACAGTTCGCTCTCTTGAATGTTGCAGATTAACCGGGCATCATGTTGTCCTGGAAAAATACAAATTTCAAAATTCACCAATTGTATCTGTTTTGCTTCTCATGCTATTCCTTGGCAGTTGCTATAATATCAAATGCATATAGGAAGTTTGGAAAGTCATCTTGCGCATTACATCATTTCCATACTCCAGAAAACTCTACTATTGATTCATTGTGGTAAAGGAAGGCTCCACAAGCTAACAACTATATCCAGGATTATATATAAAGATAGTTTAATTCATACTATCTACCGACATGACCTATGGGAAGGAGGACGAACCCTATCATGGTCATCTTGACGCCGGGTTTGAGGTTGAGCTGCGAGATGAGGAGGGAGTCATCGCCAAGCTTGGCGGCGAGCTTGGGGTATAGGAGCTTTTGGCGCTTGGGCAGGACGGTGGTCACTTCGCAGATGCGGCGCTTGAGCTCCGCCACGCTATCGTCGCCGCACACCCTCACGGTATACTCCTTCCCACTCCACTTCACCGCCAGCGTAATCTCTTCCGTTGCCAAGGCCGAATCGCCTCCCTCCATTCCGACGGCAGAGCCCGTCGCCGCCACCGCTGCGGAGGAGGAGGACGCCATGGTCAATCACTCGATCGGACTTCATCACTTCGAGTACTTATACTAGGTCTTTGTCACGTGTCTTCCGCGTGTCTAGCGAACGGAAACACAAACCAGGATTTTGACGAACCCAAATCTCGTTATGTTCATTCAACACCAAATTTAAATTAAATAATAATTTAATTATCATTCTAATATATAACACTCAATGATATTTATATTTTACAAAATTTCTATTAACACAATAATAATAATCAAATTCAACCTCAAAAATATATTTTTATTCACAAACTGATTTAAAACATCAAAAATAATTTTTTAAAGACCTATTAACTACACGTAATATTGAATAATAGATATTTACAAATTCATTAATTTTTTTAAAAAAACGATAGATAACTTTTTTAAAAAATAAAATAATCTAAATTATAAAATAATTTAAAAAATAATAATAATATATATATTATAAATTTTATGATTTAATTCGAATTAAAAATTATATTCTCTCACAATTTATTACCGATTTCATTAACTCTATTCCATACCATCATAAAAAAATAACTTTATGAGCTGTTGACTAGTGCATGAGGTGTTACCACAATGAGGTCTAGGGGTCAAATCCTGGCTAGTAGCCAGGTTCCTGCCCCCCTTATGCACTAGTCACTGTTCGGG
>JBBUKS010472335.1:0-17839 GCA_038050645.1 Hedychium gardnerianum
TATGCCCTCCTGAAGTCTGATACCACAAGATGTATGAGCTAATTGAGGAATTGCCATGATTCTAGCTTTAGATTTCAAGTAGGTAAACAAAGTTGCAGTAGTTTTAACTCTGCGCAGAAGGAGTTCTAATTCCTCCTTGGAGTTATCTGCAGAGTATTCTGTATTAACTGCCACCTCCTCTTTTAGCTGATCATCTTTAGATTGGTTCGACTCGGAGTCCTTCCATATGGTTCCTGTATGACCGACCTGACACCTTAGCACCAAAGGATCATCTTGCTGCTTTCCATTCTCCATAATATCTCTGTATTTCTGAATGTAAGGAAAATTTCTTTAGCAGAACAGGGGCAAATAATTATGATGAACATGTCAGTTAATAAAACTAACTAGCTAAGCTACATGAGAACTTAGTAAGTCATTTAGTAACCAAAACAATTAATCTGATCTGAAGTCAATGACTAGAAGTCAAGGTTTTTTGCAGAAAGTCAACACAAAAAGTTCTTGGATTTCACATAAAATTGTAAGTTGGAATTTTTCCAATACTTGCTAAACAAGTGCTACTTATGTCCTAGTGAATCTTAGTAACCCAAAGTTTGGATGGATGCAATCACTAAATTGAACATTTCTTGAGAGAGAAATAGAATAGGATCCAAGAAAGTTATAATACATGAAGCTACTAGATTAGTTTCAACTCTGAATCTTATTCCTATAGAATCAACTTCTATGGAGGAATCAAATAAGTGAGCATGATTGAATCATGGTGTGAGCCCAACAAATAAGGTCTTGCGAAAAATTCTTCTTTATAATCTCCATTTCCTCCATAAGATATTCCACACGGAAACAAAAATTAAGGAAGCCCTAGCATCAGACAAGTTTGCAAACAGGAAGAGAATTAAGTTATCAGAGGTAGTGACTTTCACGATGTATCAAAAGGAATATCGAAAAAAAAATCACATATGTAAGTAAATTGACCAACCTGAGGATTGACTACATGAAAATGTACTCATGCAAATGCATGTCATCAATGCTTCACACAATCAATTTGAGAGCGACAGGCACAAGGCCTAAATACAAGTACCTAAAATCCTCAACAACGAAACTACTTGGAAACGCAAATTCGAAGTCTGAAAGGAAAAACTGAATTAATCCCACATTTCATCCTTTCCAAATATCAATCACAATGTTAGTAAGACAACGAAACCTAATTCTGACATCGTTTCTGAAAATTTCATCACAGTTAAGCAATAAACTGTTTCTAGAGAAAGGAGTATAACGAAATAACTCTTCACATGACAATCTCTTCAAAGAATTTTCTCCATTTGTTCAAGAACGACACCCCTTTCCTTTTCGCTTCCGCGCAATCGAAGGATTACTTAGTCAAACCTCCTGGTCAAAGCTCAAGTTTTTTGAAATTTCTAGCACCCAATTACTACGCATATATGCCCCCGACTGCCATAAATCCTAAAACAACCAATCCATCCTTGCAATCGAGGAATTCTACAACGAATCCAAACCCTAGTTATCGAAATACCATTTTGCCAACAACAATGATTGGCAAAGGGATCGATTTCACAATAACTATAACCGATTGTTGATCAAAACGCTACCTTTGCGATGTAAGGGGGAGGCGATCGGCGCAGGCTTTCTTTCTTCCCTTCCGTTTCCTTACTTTTGTGCCGCCCCTCGATCAACCAGTGCCATCGAGCCCGCCCAGCCTAGCGGAACCAAGCCGGCCGCTCGTTTCTAAGTTTTATTATTTATTTAATATATTCTTTCTACGTATTTAAATAAAATTAAATTTTTGATAATTTAATAAATTAATTTATTAATAAACTATTTATATCTTGTTCCATATTTTATATTTATATTTAAAAAACTGAAGTAAAAATAAATATATTTAAAAAATTGATGACTTTTGCCCCTTCATTATCTGCAATATTATTTTTAACATTTATGTTAATAACTATCTACTCCACCTGCTAGCTGACAACAATTTATATATTATTTTGTTCCCAAAATGTTCCCTAATATATTAAAAATGTTGGCATAATCCCGATATTTTCAATATTATTTTTCCATTTTATAAATTTTAGAGAATATTGTTTGAAAAAACTATAAATTATAAGAGTTGAATAAAATTAAATTCGCTGTAAAAATGTAATTATTAGAATTTGAAAGAGGAAATGAGAAATGTAGTAGACTCCGGGAAAAATAAAATCCACAACTTCAGGGGGCAAAGGTGAAGTTTGCTGGCATTAGTTCGGTGGGATTCGCGACTGCGACGAACTTTACCTGAGCGAAGACGACGGCGAGAAAGCGATCGATCGATAGAGAGAGGGGCGAATTCGAAGGTAGATGAGGTCATCTCTAGATTCAACGCTGATACCTGTGGCGGTTTCCTCATTCTTGATGGATAAATGTCAACTCATTCGCCCCAAATCCGCTTCCCAGTCTTCCCTCGGCATCTCCCTCCCTCGTCGCCGGATCCAAGGTTACATTTTTCCCCCTCTCCCTTGCTTTCTTCTTGAACCTTTGATCTCTGTTCTGAATGAGAAGTTCCAGTATGTAAATGGACAACCTTTTTGTCTCTAATGATTTAGTTTTGAGAATCCGACATTTGGAGATAGAAATGCTTCACCTTTTCTCTCTCTCTAGGGCTACTAGACTGTAGCCTTCTGGATTAACTTGTGTTTATCTTGTTATTAGGTTCTCGGTGGAGTGATCATGGTAACTACGTTCATTTTTAGGGTTTTGATGTAAGACACCAATAAAACTTGTTGCTTTGGACTGGGCGATGACTGTATTGAGAAACTGGTGTGTTGATCATACTTTGCAGACTGGTTTTTGGCTATGTTTATCCAGCTTACAAGTGTTACAAGACCATAGAATTGAATAAGCAAGAGATTGGGCAGTTGCGTTTCTGGTGCCAATATTGGTCAGTCAAGCAGAATTCATCTGTGTGTGTTCATAAACAAATATGATGGTTTATGTGTTCCCTTTTTAGGATTCTAGTTGCATTGTTGACAGCATTGGGAGTATTTGCTGATATATTCTTCTCATGGTGGGCAAGGAATTTTGCTCTTTTTATGATTGTTGCAATATCTACACCTCTTATCATTTGTATTTTCTCCCTGTAGGTTACCATTCTATTATGGAGCAAAGCTTGGAGCCTTCCTGTATTTATGGCATCCCAGGACAAAAGTATGATACTCCTTTCTGCAACTTAACTAATTCTAAGTTACTCAAAGATTTCCTAGTTTCTTAGATTAATCTAAAGAGCTTTTGTATTGTCAGAATTCGTTTGTGGTTCATTTTGTGAAATTTGTTTTATGTAAAGTGGGTATATCTCAGTTGGATATATCCAGTGTAACTTTTTCTTCATGTCTACCATACAATTTGGTCTAACTAGTATTACAAATCTAAATCATTTTAGGGAGCAACATTTGTCTATGAGACATACCTGGGGCCTTTTATCGCGGAGCATGAGTCTGAGATTGATCGGTCATTGTTCGAGTTTAGAGCAAGGGCCGCGGATAGGGGATTGATAGCTTGGCAGATGGCTGCTAGCTACTTGCAGACAAGTGTTTCTGAGATGATGAAATATGCTATTTCATTGATGCCAGCAAAAAAGATGAGTTCTATAGAGGTATGGTTGATAGCAAAGAAAAGGAGTTTTTTAATGTCTTAAATCATATTAGCAACTGTTTTTAGTTTTCCTTGTAGTTGATCCCAAATAAGCAGGGAGAAAGATGACTTCTTGATGTTGCTATTATCTAAATGCTAATTGTTATGCATTCATGTCTAAATCAATCAGATCTCAAGAGGATTTCATACTAGTGATATACCATTAGAATCATGACTTTACTTTTCTCCCTGCTTCATTGACTAGTGTTATATTCGGTTTCGGTCCATCTCGGCTTTGAACTTCTATGTTATTCAACACCTACATAATTGTCCAAAAACAAATGCACATTTCAAGAGAAAAAAATGATGAATTAGGTAATATCGAACCTAAGGCGACCGTTCCGGTCCTACGAAAGTTTCTCACCGGCCGTCAGCGTAGCACATTTCAAGAGAACCTCTTGCTAGTGGTGCATTCATCAGTTCTTTTCTAATTTAGAGCCACAATTTTCCCTGTCATTTCCATTTGATTGTAACATGAATGACAATATATTTCCCTGTCATGGTCGAAGTTAACCACTTAAATGCTTTTGTTGTACTCCACTTATGTTTGATCTATGATCTGGTTTATTCTATTGTGTTGAAGCAACAGAGTGTAAAACCTGTTTCACTTTCTGTCAAATCTGTTTTCCAAATGAAAGATGCAGGTCTTATGAAACTACCATTTAGATGATAGCAATTGAGATGTTTCATAGTATTGTTCTTCTAAAGGAAGGAAATAAGCAATGAACTTGAACACCGAAGATTGATATTGTAATAACTGATGGATATCTTCTTACATTGAACTCCTGCAGCCACAGGAACAGCAGCAAGCTCCTTGGTTAAGTTCCGCAATGCCGTCTGTTCGTCGACCTGCACCATCTCAGCAACCACTAAAGGAAGCAAGGTTTGTGCCCAATCCTACCAAGAGGCAGCCAGGAGAACAGCCAACAAAGGAAGCCATGTCTCTCCTACCTTCTTCGGCCAAGTCCCAAGAGACAGCTCCCGAAATAGACAGTTCAGAAACTGCTCGCATACCCACTCCGGCCGACGAACCAATTGGGGATGCAGCATCCGGTTCTGAACCCGTAGAAAACTCAGATCAGCAAGGTGAGGAGATGCGGATCGAGGCAGCAATACATGTAAGAAGCAACAGTTTGAGAAAGCGAGTTGGAATTGCTGCAACCAGCCCTGCATAGCAGTGTCTTCCGTGGTAGAAGGATGCAAGATTGTTTTACTCAATAATGGATTTGTTCAAACAAGACCATGCCAAATTATGGATTTGGGAGAGGTAAATAGCTATACAAACATTGCTTAAGTTATAATTTAGATCATTGTGTGCAACTGCTCACTCTACTTAATAGTTCCTGAAGTGGTTTGTTTCTGTTATCAATCTAAAGGTTTTGGTTCTGGATTGGAAGGTCATTGTTTCACTTTTCTTTTTTTCCTAATAATACAATGCATATTGATCATAATTTTTCACTTTGAATCTTGGAAGATTTGTTTGGATTCTAGGTTTCATCAGCAGAGCCTATTTGTCATGGCAAATTTGAGAAAAAGGTGGCATTTTGGAACTGAGAGTTGAGAGGATTACAGAATATCTTGAACTTAAATTGGTTTAGGACGAGCCTTTGAACATGGCGGAAGGGGGCAAAGGGACGGAGTCGAGCTGGTAGAGGACGAACGCAGGGCTGACGAAGCGGAAGAGGATCCACTCGCCGGTGATGACGAAGATTAAGGCGTAGGCGATCTGGTTGAGCCAGAAGAGGAGGCCCTTCTCCCCCATGTAGAGCTCCACCGCCTTCTTCTCCAACGGCATCGCCTCCCAGTCCTTCTTGGGCGGCGGCTGCTTCCGTGCGGCACTCTGCTGCTCCTGCTGCCGCACCCGCGACCGGGGTCGGTACTTGATGTTGAGCGCGGGTGGAGCGGTGGAGGAGGGGACCGCCGCGTTGTCCTCCGCCGACTTGTCGCCGGTGTCGGTAGCTTCGCCAGTCGATCGGGGAAGGAGAAGGCGAGGGCGTGGGGATGGCTACTGCTTCGCTTCACTTCATTGTTTTTGCTCCGCTCCGCTGCCATTTTCGTGCTCGGTGAAGCACAATATCTTGTCCGATCTTTCGTGGGTACTTTGACAGTTTTGCCCTCGCCAATCCACGTAATTGCCATAAGCTATTAATGACGTGGCTCAAGTGAAAAAAAAAATATTTTTAAAAAATAAAATTTATCACAAGAAGTAATTCAACTTTTGTGTTGTTTTCAAAATTCTCTCTCAAAATATAAATTTACATGATTTAAAAATAATTAAAACATTTACAAAAATAATATTCGACACAAAATTTAACTTCAAATCGAATCAGGTCGGATCGGATGATATTATCGGATCTTCTCTGCCAGCCCTGTTTCACAGCTAGGCCTCGAGGTCGCTTGCTATCCATTCCCCCAGAATTCTTACTCAAGAACCAATCCTCGCTGCTCTATTAGTGAGTTCCACCTGATCTAAGCCAATCACAAGACGGGTAAAACGATATTCCGTTTTCCGTGCATAAACGGCGAGTGTCGTGGGTCTGTGGCACGTCCGGTGTTCTAGGTCTGTTCTCTCTTTTCTCAAGCTCGATCTGTCTCAGTTCGCATCGTCATCGCCATTCGCCAGATCTGATTCCTCTCTCATCGAATCCGCCGTGATGGCTTACGGCGATCGCCTGACCACGTTCGAGGACTCCGAGAAGGAGAGCGAGTATGGATACGTCCGAAAGGTGATCGATTTGTGTCATCGCTCGAGTTCACTTCCTTAAAAAAGTTGTGTGTGATTCTACCGAGTCTTGTCTCTGCAACTTTGCGGGGTTTCTTTTGCGTTTGGTTTTTGATTTTCTCCCTTTTCTTTTTATTCTTAGAATTTTTTTAGTCGATTTACTATGCCGTAGTACATAGGATTTGATGGACTAGGAGTTGGATAGTAGTCTTTGCCATGAATCTAAATGCACAAATTGATCTTTTTCCTATTTGGAGCCTTTGCGATAGGATACGGTCTGGTATGGACAGGGAGTTAGATAGTAGTCCCTGTTAAGAATCTAAATGCACAGATTGATCCTTTTCCTAGTAGTTGGAGCTTTTGTGATAGGACATGGTCTGGATAGAAGAGGGGGTCAGATAGTAGTCCTTGTTAAGAATTTATGCACAGATTAATCCTTCTCCCAGTAGTTGGAGTTTTCATGAATCATGATAAGCTTTCAACCAATAAAGTTTGGCACAATAGGAGACCACAAGGCCCTGTTTTCAAATCTTACTCGTTTTTAGTAATATAAACTTGTCAATTTACATGTTAGGTTTGAGCCAAAAAATTGCTCTAATCCAGTGTGCCCATCCACATGCGAAGGGGAAAATGGCTGATCCAATAAAAAAATTCACGCTAAGATTAGGTAATAGTTCACAAATAAGTTTCCTTAGCTGTCTTCGTAGAAGCAGAATTGGAGGTAGGATAAGCCTCAGGATAGTTAGAATGGAATTGCAAACATGGTTCAGTTTTTATATAGAGTTAGGACATCATTGAGGACAATATGACGTGAGCAGACAATTAGGAGCCACCCATAACAAGAAAGTAAAAAAAAATCCTAAAAGCTCGAGTTTTCAGGATAAATGATCGACCCATATTTATGTTCTAATTGAAATGTGACTATTGTTACACTGAAATATGAAACCTAATTTAAGCTGTAGAAAGGTTTAGAGATGAAAATCCGAGCTTTACATCAGGGCATATTGTTGTCAAAAAACAAAATCATCAGATATTGATGCATATTGCTTGAGTTGAATAAGTATCTACATTGAATGATCCAATCTTTCTTGAAAAATCTGGCTTCTCATAAAAAAGTTTGAAAAAAAAAACATATTCAAAGAAATTAGCTAGAAACAACTTTGATTTTACTAGAAATTGTATGTAGCTAACTAAACGGTATCAATTGTCAAATTAGGTGGATTTTGGAGATCTAGACTGATTGAGCGGATTTCTCACTGATCCTAGCTTTAATCTTGGCAAGCTCATGTAGGAGAGAGAGACAACCTCTCACTAATCCATCACTGGTTTAAAGTGCTCAGTCTTGTTACAACTCAAGATTGACCATAAAATTGATGATCACTAATTCAACCTCACTGCCACTAGTGCTAGTATCAGAACCTCGCCAGTGTCTTTCTATCTCTCACCAGTTGATCAAGAGTGTTTATTGTTAATTGATCAATACCTAATAGCCTCTCTCGAGCCTAAAACTCTCCTTTAAATAAAAACTGAGATTTAGATGTATCCCTGCAACTTCGGGTATCAAACAATAATACAATTTCATTAAAATAATATGTTAATATTCTAGTGTTAGTAATCTATACTAATAAATATGTTTATATGATTGATTATACTGTTTATTATTTTTGTATTAATAAATATGATTTTTTTATTTATTAATAATCTAATAGATATGAACATAGTTTTAAAAATATGACTCTATCAAGTGTTGATCTGATTTTGGTAATTCTATTATGTACAATTCATATCTTGTATTATCTTATTAAGTATTGCTTTATGTTATTTTTCTCTATAAGAGTGAAATAGAATATCAGTTCAGGTGTAGTGATCATATGCATACAATGCCTTGGTCAAGTAAATGGTTGGTTCTATTTGATTCTACATCTGAATTTGTGTCTGTCGCTACAATCACATGTCACTACAATCACATTTGTTTGGCAAATACGTTGCTCAAGGCCGAGATGAAACTGAAATCTCTAGTAAATGTTGATCAGCTCTATGGTGTTGAAATCTTTCCTATGTTTGCCAATATGGATAGCACTTTTGTCAACCACAGGAAATATTCAAGTTTTACTCAATGTGTAAGTGGAGCTGCTATACTTCAATCCGATACTTTTCTACTTCTAATTTAATCATCAACATTTTTCATTCTTCAAAAATTGTTTTCAAGTTTTGGATGACTGGATGTAGGTGAATAATACTTCCATTGCATAATCTCCAAGTCCAGTCTTGTTGAAACTCCAAATATTCATTTGAGTTGTATACCAAAGCTAAGTTGATGTTTCATCCAAACGAGGAATCTTGGCCCACCTTCCAAACTCGCCTATTGTCAAGACTAATTGTAACTGGGTTTACCTACTTGATTTTTTAAAACTGAAATTAATATCTTCACCTGGATATCTCATATTTGCTTATCAACTTGTTTACTGTTAGTTACTTAGTTATATGTTCTTCTATATTTCAAAGGAGGTCTTAAATGGATGTATATCTATGGTTTTCTTCTGAAACAAATGAAATCATAGAGAACTAGGGATGAATAATTTTTGTCTCCTCACATATGTAAAATTTCAGGTTTCTGGGCCAGTTGTCGTGGCTGATGGCATGGGTGGTGCTGCCATGTATGAACTTGTTCGTGTTGGTCATGATAATCTTATTGGGGAGATTATTCGTTTGGAGGGTGATTCAGCTACTATCCAGGGTATTTTTTTTTATATATTTAACTTTCTATTCCTTTTGCCTCTTTCATATAATATTCTGTTTCATCGGATTTGGTAGATGCTATCTCTCTCTCTTTTTGATATTGAATTTCAGTTTATGAAGAAACTGCCGGTTTGATGGTCAATGACCCTGTTTTGCGTACTAGAAAGGTGATGAGTCTTATTTTTTTTTTTAACTATGAAGAATGCATATGAGTATTCTTTGAGTTTACCTCTGGGTTATTGCTATCTTGCAGCCTCTCTCAGTGGAGTTAGGACCTGGAATCTTGGGAAACATTTTTGATGGAATTCAGGTTGAAGAATAGATAAAACTTTCAGTACTGTTGCTAGCAGTGATTTGTCTATATGCTTAAAGATGCATTTTGTCCATTTTCTAACTGTGGCTGGATATGACAAGTGTTGTCGGATTGCCACTTATATTTCCCAATTGTTCAATTAAATTTCATAAGCATCATTCAATAGTTGCCTCTCTTTTCTTAGAGGTTTCAAATTTGTGGTGATTTTCTGTTCTTACATATGAAAAGATTTTTGTGTACTTTTTCCCTAATATACTTTATGTTCCCCCTTCCTAATTACAGAGGCCACTAAAGACTATTGCTATAAAATCTGGTGATGTCTATATCCCTCGAGGTGTTTCTGTCCCTGCCTTGGACAAAGATGCATTGTGGGAATTTGAGCCTGGGAAATTAGGTAGTTAGACGGAAACCAATAACCCACCCATGTCCAAAATTGCATTGTTTATCATCTTATTTCAAGTAGCTTGTTTGTTTCTAGCTTGATCTGTTTTTCCTCTTCTTGCAGGTATTGGAGATCATCTGACTGGAGGAGACTTATATGCAGTAAGTACCTGCAATTTGGACAAATTGACTAGCTGTTTGTGCTTTTTTTTAGATTTTCAGTCTCCAAATGTTCACTATGTAACATGCAGACTGTCTTTGAGAATACACTAATGAAGCATCATGTTGCTCTTCCTCCTGGTTCGATGGGAAAAATAAATTATATTGCCCCAGCTGGTCAATACAATCTGAATGTTAGTGACCATGAATTTGTCTATATATGCCTGTTCATTTATCAATTAACTTATGTTACTTCTTCTGTTGAATTCTTTCTTCTAATTACCACTGTACATGCAGGATATAGTTCTGGAGCTGGAGTTTCAGGGGGTTAACAAGAAATTCACTATGCTCCAGGTTAATAACTTTAATTTTTGTTCCAATCTCTGTTTTCCTGAAAGCAGAATTTTTGTTTCTCACTTTTTTCTTTTGTAGACTTGGCCTGTACGTACTCCAAGGCCAGTTTCAGCAAAGCTTGCCGCCGATACACCTCTATTAACTGGACAGGTAACATATCGACCCATGAAGAACTTATTGCATCCTCTATGGATTATGTTATGCTTTTATTTAGTATGTTGTCACCACAAAGGATTGTTCTATCTGTCTTGTACCTATCACGTTAAGTTGTGTTTTTTTTCCCAGCGTGTACTAGATGCTCTCTTTCCTTCTGTTCTTGGAGGCACCTGTGCTATACCTGGTGCCTTTGGTTGTGGAAAAACAGTCATCAGCCAGGCACTCTCAAAGGTAATTATGTTTGAAACAGTAATTTGTTTCTCTTATGTAATTTTGATCTCATATCTATCAACTTCTGCAGTACTCTAATTCTGACACAGTGGTTTATGTTGGATGTGGAGAGAGAGGAAATGAAATGGCTGAGGTTTGTTACCCATGTCCTTGTATTATACTTAATAATTCATAATATTTACCTGACTCCACATACAACAATATCCAGGTGCTTATGGATTTCCCACAACTGACAATGACGTTACCAGATGGTCGTGAAGAGTCTGTGATGAAGAGGACAACACTTGTAGCAAACACTTCCAACATGCCTGTGGCTGCTCGTGAAGCCTCCATATATACAGGTAATATAAGATATTCAAAATTTAATTTGGCTAAGACTAAGATGCCCCTCAATTTGTCTCTTGACGATGCCGCTGTTTATTATGCTCTTCCTCATCTCAAGAACTGAATCTGTTTAGCACATTATTCATATTTGTTTCAGTCATGTAATATGTAATCAGCATTGCCAAATGTCTTTGAATGGTCTAAAACTTCCACTAGATGGATCACATGGAAAGAAATTAGAATCTAGAAGAATGTACTGTTATATGGTTAATATAACTATTAAGAATTTGATTCTAGTATTTGGTGGGCTTATAGTAAAAGAAATGAAGTTGAAGATGTCATAACTGTTTGGAAGTCAATTGTGGTAGATTACTAGTTCTAGATTACACAGGCAAACTTCCATCAAACATGTCACTGTGCCTATGATTAGGAACTCAATGATGAAAAATAATATTAAAAAAAATGTTCTTACTATCACTTATATTGAAGAAAAATAAAAATGGAATCTATAATTTTGCACCATGCATTTTGTTTCCATGTGCAAGTTTTTTCAACTATTATAAGGTAATGTATGGTACCAACCTGGAATCCCTCAGGCATCACAATAGCAGAATATTTCCGAGATATGGGCTACAATGTTAGTATGATGGCTGATTCTACTTCCCGTTGGGCAGAAGCTTTGCGTGAGATTTCAGGACGACTGGTAATTTCTCTTTATTTCCTTGTACTTAAATTATTTTAAGTTTTTTTAATTATCTCATTACTTGGATAGAAGATATGAGGGAAAGGAAGAAAAGGATCACAAAATTACACAGGGAGCTTCATCATTTGTTGACATTAATTTGGCACCTTTCCTCTCCATTGTATCTTCTCCAAGTAATTGGATCTTAAAGGACACTTTACAATGGAAATTTACCCAATCTTAGCCTTGACAATTATTAATAGGAAATTATTCTGGAATCTGAACTTGTTTCCCCTCCATCTTCACACTAAAGTAAAACTTTTGGATCGCAACGACTGTTCTTGCAAATTTATTCTGTGTCATGATTAACAAATACAAAAAACTGGTTAAGGCAAATGATGCATAGCAATAGAGATTGAGTCCAAATTCCAATGTGCTCTCTCTTGAGAAAACCACTTCCGAAATTGGTTTCTACTTGTAATCTCTTCTTTCTCAGGCTGAAATGCCAGCTGACAGTGGTTATCCTGCCTATCTTGCTGCACGTTTAGCTTCCTTCTATGAACGTGCTGGTAAAGTGAAATGTCTGGGTGGGCCAGACCGAACTGGAAGTGTCACAATTGTTGGTGCTGTTTCCCCACCAGGAGGTGACTTCTCCGATCCAGTTACATCTGCTACCCTTGGTATTGTTCAGGTATGAAAGTTTTTTTTTCATGTTCTCCATTGACATTGAGTACCTTTTATCCTTCCAAGTTCCATTGATCCCCTGCTCTTTATTCTATCCAGGTCTTTTGGGGTCTAGATAAGAAACTTGCCCAGAGGAAGCATTTTCCATCAGTGAATTGGCTTATTTCATATTCCAAGTACTCAAAGGTTCACCTCTTACTGTTACAATTTTGAAAATTACTAGACTTGAAGTTTCTTTATTTAATGCAAATGTGACGAAAATTCTGTTGAAGCAATATCAAGACGCTCCAATTCCTCACCTGTATTGCAGGCCTTGGAGTCTTTCTATGAGAAATTCGATCAAGATTTTATCGACATTAGGACCAAGGCTCGAGAGGTGCTACAGAGAGAAGATGATCTCAATGAAATTGTGCAGGTAATTCTTTTCAGCATATGTCAATGAAAAATGTTGTATTTGTGGATTTTTTTTTTTTTTACATTTTTAGAGCCTTGATTGATTTGTGGAGCAGCTTTTCTTTACTAATCTGTGGAAAATAATACCTTGTGCCACAAATAGACCAGCATATGGAAAAAGTTATTTTGATCCTTGCCTCTGGTGCTGCAGCTAGTTGGTAAAGATGCATTAGCAGAAACCGACAAGATTACGTTGGAAACTGCAAAGCTTCTGCGTGAAGATTATCTCGCCCAGAATGCATTTACTCCGTAAGTTGTATTTGACATAATCAGTTGTTGGCACAGTTTTACCTCAAAATTGTTTTCTCCTCCTCAAGCTAACCAATTGCCAACTTCTGCAATAGATATGACAAATTTTGCCCCTTCTACAAATCAGTTTGGATGATGCGTAACATTATCCATTTCAATAATCTGGCAAATCAGGTAGTCTCCTACCCCATTCTACTATTTTTGGTAATTCATGGCATACCAATTTAGTTATGGCTTGTATCCTTCTTGCTCTGGTTTAATGCTCAATTGTGACCCTAACATTACAGCCAAATTTAGTTAAACAATGAGATCCAAACTAGCTGAATTACTTCCTAGTTATTATTTATCAATTGTGATGATCATGTTTTCTAGAAATAGATAGTTCTAAGTTAACGATGTCACTTACCCACCATTACCATTAGTTCAAAATGTTTAAGCCCAATATAATAGAAGCGCATTCATTGTAACTTATAAAAGTTTTCTTTAGTCCATAACTTACATGTGAGGCTAAATTGAGGTGTCACAATCTACTCTACTTAAGACCAAACAACTCCATCAAATCATAATCCAAAATCCACCCTAATTTACAATGTGAAATCTAATAATGGTTACATCATCGCATAGGCAGACCTTTTTTGATGCCTCACCATACTTAGAATTAGCTCAGCACCGATGACAATTATGATGACTTGCTTGTCAAACCTTACCGCTTGCCCAGATTTCATAATCTCAGTTAATAGTAATCTAAAAATTTTAAATTTATTTATTAGCATTCAAATCACCATTTGAGACTAAACTAAGTTGTCACTTGATATTCCATTTAAGAAGTTGTGTTATGATCATCATCCATTTGCCTCTTTTTTCCCCCCAATTTCACTGGTATTATAAGAGTTTCAATGGCAGAAGTTCGCGTTTTAAACCTTTGGATCTAGATTCCCTGAAGTTTTGTTTTTCATTAAATTTTCAGTCGGTGGAGAGAGGAGCAGGTTCTGATGGCCAGAAAATCACTTACACTGTCATCAAACATCGGTTGGGCGACCTTTTCTATCGACTAGTGTAAGTAATAAACTTAAACGCTCACACAAGTTTTCAGATCTTATCAATTGAAGGCTCAAGTATGTTTTTGCCTTAGGTCCCAAAAATTTGAAGATCCTGCCGAAGGTGAGGAAGCTCTCGTTGCAAAATTCAAGAAACTGTACGACGATCTTAGCATTGGATTCCGCAACCTCGAAGATGAAATGCGATGATCATCTCCCGTGCAGTCAAGGGGAGGTGGAAATGATTCCAATTGCGCTGTTGGATGATGCTATATTTTCGGAAGACAGGTAGTTGCACCTGTTCATCTTTTCTGAATTTTCGCATGTTCTTGAGCATGCTATTTCTGTCAATACCTGCAAAATTGTGTTAATTCACAAGGGGGTGAAACCCTAATTTCTTGAGGCACTGTAATAAATCAAACACCATGGTATTGTTCTTTTTGCCATAAATAGTTTGTTTCAATGCATTGGAGTCTTAATTTTCTGGTATAAAGGATGTAAGAATAAACTTGTGTATTGCTTCAGGTAATGAATTTTTATTTATTTATTTGATCATTATTATTAGGTTTTCTCAATGAGCTGGACCAATCTTTGATGGCTAATTAATCCTGTATTTAATTAGAATATTACTCTTTTTTAATGACTTATTAATTACTGAAGAAAAAGGTGATTTAAAGTCCATTTAAATTAATTAAAAATAATTTACACATACCAAAGAATTAAAAAATATTTTTGAGAATAATAAAAAAAATTGTTATAAAAAATAAATGTATTTGGGGAATAAGAATCCAAGGAATATTCTATTAAAGGGCACCAAATATTGAATTAATTTTTTGCAGCCATTTACTATAACATTATATATCATAATTTTAAACTTAGCAAAAATCAAAACCTACATTTCTTAGTCATTTGTCATATTATATATTTTGATGGATTTTATTTTTCCATTTTATTTCAGGCAAGTGGTTCTAAAAAGCTCAGTACAGATCAAAGCAAAATGCTGAGAACTGACAATAATATCAAACTCCATTTCTTTTTGAAGAAAGTTTGATGCACTTATTCCCCAATTACACAACCATTTGAGTTCACACAATTTAGTTGTCTTTCAATGCTAAGGATCCATTAGAAGTAATTATTCTATGTTACACCCTTAGTGTGATTTTTGGTTGGAAAATAAATTTATTAATGTAATTCTTTGTGTTTTCAAAAATATTTGATTCGTATTTAAAATTATTGAATTCGAATCGAATTTCAATAATTTTCTTAAGTCAAATTTGAATTTATAATATCTTGTTCGATTATTCACGAGTCGCTCGTGAGTCAAATTTGAATTGAACTCTTTTTTTTATACATAATTTTAATTTAAATATTCAAATTAAAATATGAATAATTTAAATCAAACTCGAATTTAAATTATTTCGAATTATAATTTGATTTTGCTCTAATGAAAGTTTGAATAATTCAAATCGAACTCAAATTCAAATTTTATTTAAAATTGAACTCGAGTTAAAATTATTTATATTTTCAAACTTCGAATTGAATTTAAATATCTTTTATAATTTTTGAGTTCGAATTTAAATATTAATATTTTTTCTATTCATTCGCGTACACCTCTATTTAAGTTCATTAATAAATTTTAATTAACTATTTAAGTTAAGAGCCCTATATAAATCAAAAATTCCTAGCTGTTATTTGTGGCGCCACCTTATCAACGACAGTAGTCATCTTTATCGTCGGCCCCACACCTAAATGAAAAGTGTAAATCATGATGATAAGTAAATTTTTCTCTCACCTAAAGATGTCAGTTTGATTATTATGATTTATTCTCTTCTTAAATCGAAAAACCCTACCACCACCATGATGATCAAGTAAATTTTCCTCTCATCCTCACGGAATAAACTGATGACTAATACATGAAGTATTATTATCATAAGATTTGAGGATTAAATCCTAGCTAGTAGTCAGATTTCTATCCTTTTCATGCACTAGTCACTGTTCGGGTTAGCTAGACTAGTCTCCGTAATTTATCTCCTCCATATTGATCCTGGGACGAATTGACGGGGACGCTGGAGACGAGAGAACGCTGGGATGCAAAACTCGAAGCTGGGATCTTAAATTCGAAGCAGCTGAAGCAAAAATGTGTGAATTAGAAGTACAGTTGAGTATTTGGTTATCAACCGAATTAAATTTGTTGGAAACAACTTAATTTTTTAGTAAACTCGAACAAATCGAATTAATATTTTATGATTAATTCGATCTAGAATTAAATTAATCAATTTTTTTAACAATGATAGTATCATGAGATATTTTTTTCGGTTTTCGACCAATATTTTATCAAAATTTTGTTTTTTTTCTAAAAAATTCGATTATACGAAATCAAATTTGTTTGAATCAACTAAATTTTTCAAGAAAATCAAATAAATCGAATCAATATTTTATCAATTAATTCAATCTAAAACTGAATTAATTAAATTTTTTACTCATGATGGTATCATGGATATTTTTTTTGATTTTTTACCGGTATTTTATCGAAATGTTATTTTTTTAAAAAAAAATGCTTAAATCAATTTATTCAATTTAACAAATAAGAGATTTTAAAATCGAAACCAAATTATATTAATTAATATAATTATTTTTTAAAAAAATAAAATTCCAAAATAATCAAATTAAAATTTTAAATTTATTCAATCAATTTAATTAAATTTTTACTTGCTCCTAATTCAAAGAGAAATAAAAGCACTTGAAGCTGAAAAAGAAGGCCTAAGAATGCGCTCTAGGATCTGCGCTATAGGGTTAGTTGGATTTTTGTTTTCTATTTTTGCAAGTAACTTTCAGCTTCACTATGTCCATTTGGGCATGTCTAGACTATTTCCAGTTATATGGTTGCAAACATGACAGTGAGCATCCGAAACATGCAATGAAATTCAGATATGTTCGAAAATCAACACGTGCTTTTCCCTATAAGGTAACTAGTTACTTTTCCGACTAACACCAATATTCAAATATCACATTAAAAAAAATAATTAATTAAATCAAATAATTTTGGACCTAAATAATCAATTCGATTGGATGAAATTTTTTTATTTAAAAAATATTAATAAAAATTCATCAAAATGATAAATATTTTTAGATTTATTTTTTTATTAAAGAATTTTTTTTTCTATAATATATTATAATTGATTATAATTGAGATTCAAACCTTAATTGATTATCCATTAAAAAATATAATTCTCGAGAGCAAAATATCACACTAATTAATACACTGCATATTAAAATGAACAAATCAACTGAGCGAATTAAATTTCAATTATTTCAAAATTTTAATTTTCTTTTTTAAAAAAAAATAATTATATCGTTAATTTGATTTCAATTTTAAAATCTCTTATTTAATTAAATTGAATAAATTAAAATAAAAAAAAGTTAATCGATAAATTTTTAAATAAATAAATTTATAATTAATCGATAAATTTCTTATAAATTTAATTAATATAAGTGAAAATTAAATTAATCGATATAATTTATTCGATTTTTATTAAAGACCAATAAAGTCACGTTCAGAAATTATTAAATAAATATAATAATATTTTCAAAATAAGATTAAAAATAAATAAGATGCATAAAAAGAGTGATTATCCTCGACCTATGATAATTACCTATTTTAATCGCCTCCATTT
>JBBUKS010472404.1:0-17830 GCA_038050645.1 Hedychium gardnerianum
TTTTAATTTTTATAAAAAAAAATGAAAAAAAGATACACACGGATTGGACCCAATCGCCTCCTCCGCCAATTTAAAGACCCGTCCCATCTTCGCCTTCCGCCATTCTCCCTCTCTTGCCTTCTCCTTACCCATAACCCACGCGATCCATTTCTACCTCGCTGGTCCTTCTTCTTCCTCTGTGGCGGGAAGCCGAACACCCTTGACATCGATCGACGCGGCCAAACCCTAGAAGCCGCCCGACGCAGCGGCAGCCACCCCGTGTCCCCTTCCGTCACTTGAACCGTTTTAGGGTTCTATTTTGAGGCTCGGCGCGTACCACCCATGGCCACTGAAGACGGTGGTGGGATGGTCGAAGGTTTTGAGGCTTCAGTTGAGGGACGGGATGCCCTGCCCGAATCCGGTGTTGCGGTGGCCAGAGATTCTCTTCGAGCTCTCGAGTAAGATGTTGCGGTTTCCCCCTTATGTTTATTTTTTGTCCATGGTACTCTGTGAAAGTCTATAATCAGATTTCAGTTTGAAGCCGTGGGTTAATGATTAATTTGTTGAAAGAACTTCAGGTATTGTGGCCGAAATCTGGTTTTCATGATAGAAAATGCTATTACTTATGAACCCTTTCATAACCTATTTATCCCCTAAAATAACGTCTTGATGTGATGCATATGTGTAGTTTTATTTGGTGTTTCCCTGCCCTAACAATCTAAGTTTTGCTCCAAAGTTACATTCAAGAAGTTTAGATCCATTTATTTTGATACACACACACACACACACACACAAACGCCATGTCGAATTATATTTGCTGTGTTGCTGATCATGGGAGAATATTGGATATGTCAACTTAAACATTTTCACAAATTGCACAGTTTTTCTACATTCTATTTATCCATTTTTTGTAGTAAAATGGAATTATTTGAGGTGAATTTAGTGGTAATGTCTTGGAAGGAAAGTCTTGATGGGGTTCTGATTCATAGGTTCAATAACAAGAATAACAACCCGTGAGTTCTAACTAATTGGAGTCTACATGAATCTTGTATCCTGAATCTGTGGCTATATGCTTTTTATATAATTCAAATTTAACTGCTCCAGTGATAATATATTGTTGGGACCTTAGTTAAACCAAATTCTGTTCCATGTATGTTTTTTGGGTTTCCCTAGAGTTTATTTTACTTGTTGAAACCATAGACTTGCTGCCTCTTATACATTGCTGGTTGACCATGTGACTGATTTAGTAAGGCTATACTGGTTGCAAGAAAACTTTCCAAGTTTCGTTGATGTTTGTCAGCCAATTAATTGATTGTTTGTATTGAAGTTGATGCAATTGAGAATACTATTATGGTTTGTTTAGCATGTCAAGTTTTGATATTTGATTTGCCAGCCAATGAATGTGTTGCCATTGCAACAAGAGTGGTATTGCAAGCACCTTAATGTACTTTGTTTGTCTTTCAGTTTGACGTTTTGAAGAAATAGCAATTTACTATTTGAAAACTCATTCAATTTTCTCTCTCTTTTAGGTACTAACAAGTTAGTTGAATTTGGCAGGTTGTTGAAGGATATAGGTTCCAAAGTGTCAGAAGAGTTAATTGTTCTGATGCCAAACCTGTTGACAACTTTGAGACACCCAGATTTGTTTGTTGTTAAACAGTCAATTTCTAGTGGGACGGCTTTGTTTGGTGCTGTTTTAGAAGAAATTGCACTCCAGGTGCTATTTGTAGAACAATTATACTACTACCAGAATCTTATGAAATTGCTCATGTAAATTTGAACCATCTTTGTTGTTTTGGTAATAACACTTGATTATTAGATGGTCACTCCTTTTCTAATTTTATGCTTCCATCCAGTATGTGTTTGCTACCATATTTGTGATGAGATTATTTGTCTTGGAATTTGTTTGAAGAAAGGTTGGTTGACCATCAAGTCTATGTGAGTGTTACATTTTAAAAAGATACATTCTCATATCTCAACCACGACTTCTACAAGCAGTTTCAAGCTGTAGGCGTTTGACCCACTACATAGTTTCTAGGTGGAGGCCTAGGCGATCCTTATTTAAAATAATATTAAAACAAAATAGATTGATATAATGAAGTGGATTAGTCAATCAAAATCAAAATAAGTTTACAATGACAAGTAAACAGTGCTAATAAGTGAACGCATAACAACGAAGCATATAATATTTCACGTGGCTATGAACATAGCAACACAAAACATGTAAGTATATAACAATGTATATCCAATCAAACAAGTTATCATAAATATAAATTCATAATTCTATATTGGCACAATGCAAGAAAACATATAACAATATGACATAATAATCAAGAAAGTTAAATTAGTGTCATGCTATAATATGATAACGAGTGTCATGAATCTTTATCACAATCTAAGTCTAGTCTCTCTAGGTGGAGAAAAACTATCAAAAAAGTTAAATAAACTTAATGAACCCTCTTAAACTGTGTTTGGACTGCTTAGACTACTTTTTCGAACATCTGCTTAAAGGGGACTGCTTGTTCACTAGGCAAAGTTGTTCCCTACCAGCTCCCCCTAGGTAACCACCTAGATGGCTCTTTAGAATCATAATCTTAGACTGTTCTTTAGAACCATGATTTGAACATTATTATTGAAACAATGTTATTGCTAGTTGACATATTTCTATATTCATTCTACACCAAATTTTTTGACCACTAAAAGCTGATGTTTTATCATGCCAATCCCACTAATCTTTTCGTTTTTCCTTTTTCATACTTTTATGGTGCCATTACAAGTCATCATAAAGAGAAGTGAAATTGTGATTCTACAAATTATCCTATATACAACTTCAAAATGACTACACGATCATCTAATATTGATTCATTTACTGAGGGATACACCTAAATGATGTTGAGCATGAAAATCAATACATTTTGTCATTGAATACATGCATTACAAATTAGTTAAGACTTCATAATGTTGTTGATATTGTCATTGAACATGTTATAAGATAAAACTATTTCCTAATATTAGTCGATGGTAGGTTCACCAGAAGAATCAGAGTTACACTTTAATTCATAAGGATAACAGTGAGGAGGGAGGGCATTAGGTATAACTCTAGCTTGCCTGCACTTAGAATCAGTGGCTTTGCGTGCATGTAAATCTCCTTACACTTGATGTAGTGTTTTGCAATTTCCTGAATCCACAAAATGCAGCAATTCAATCTCTCAATAAATTTATATCTTCATGCAATTTGGAATTCAGATTCAAAAGAACATTCGAGGCCTCTAGTTTTGTTAACTGGACAATAAAAAAGTATTGTTGTTGTTTGTTCCGTGATTAGAATTTTCTGTTGATCTATTTTTTTAGGTTTTATCACTTTAACTGCTTATGTTTTAATTTTGTTACTGAATGTACAAAAATTGAATACAAAAATTGAAGCTTTGCTCTCACACTCCTAGAAAATACCAGTTCCTTGATGTTTGTGCAGATCCCATAATTTGGGGCTGTCTTTTCTAATATGAAAGTTCTGTGCTTATTTATATATTGCAATCTCAATTTAGATTCCATTAGTTAAGTCATAAGAAACTATTTTTAATGGTTTGAAATCAGCTTCTTGGATCCTTCTCGACTGTTGAGCTTCTTCATGATTCTACTAGATTATTATCCTTTGAAAGTGTTGGACCTCTTACTACTATGAGATAAAGCCTGGAATATGTGGCATTTGTTTTTCATCTTATTTTTTTTTAAATTGAATAAATGCTTCTGTGCCATGAAAAAAATATCAAGCATACTCTAATCATTGTGTATTCTTGTTATTATGGTAAAAGATTTGTGTTATAACTTTATCATGCTATTTAGTGCAAGAGTTCTTATTTTTCTGTCTAGAATATATGTAATGTTGGACCTAGGCCAGTCTAAGTCACCTTCTCACGCACAAGGGCGCGAGTGTCAACAACAAAGTGTATAGATTTGTTTCCTTAACTGCTTGAACTTTTGAACATAATGCAGGGTATATAGAAAGATACTCAAATTAATAACCTTATTGTTCTTCAAAGTTGCCTTCCTGATTGGAAGGAGAAACAACTTCGTGTTGTTGATGTTGGTGTAGGTTACTTAGTAGAATGCTTTTGTCAAGATTTGGAACTTAAGTTGAAAATAATCTGTTTATCTAGTTTCTTATGACAGTAGTCACTGTTTTAAGATCTGGAAGTTTCAGCAATGCTAAACCAGCTGTAGGTTAAGATCTATGGTTTTGTGTGGAAAAGAATTGTTGATACTGAGAAGTTTCTGATAATACAGATTTTTTTTTTCAATGGAATGCCAAATATTGTGTCATCAAATAGCTAGTGTTGTAATTCCTTTGTTAACCAATGTTGTTATGACTTTTTATTTACTTAAACCAAATCTGGAGCAAGTATATCTATTCTTGTGGCAGAACATTGATTACAAGCTGAAATTATCATGGTCTAAAATGTCCCTGTTCGAGCCACATAAATGATCATGTAAGCAAATTGACCACATATAGATAGGCAATCGACACATGTAGTTTAAAATTTACTTGGTTTTTCTTAACACAAATTTAACTAAACCAAATTAACTTTAAAACTGGAGCTACCTTATTAAGTAGTTTTTAACTTGTAAGCTAACTTAAAATTTATTTTGTAAGAGGCAAATACTTTTAGATATCGATACAAATATTTTTTAATATTCTAATGTTGACTGTATATGCCTTCGCATATTGTGCATGTGCCATGTGGTGGGTCAACCACATACCACTTCATATAATGTTCTTTTGTGAGTCGATGACTATTTTATTTCCATGTTCAACACATATAATATGACTTCTTCCCTAGTACAGATACCTTTTTGATATTTATTAAATATTTTTGTTTATTCTGTGTCTTTGGTTGCGATTGTTAAATACCTATTGATGCCGCAAGGAATGAAACTGAGTCTGGTCATAGTGTGCAGTTATATTGCTTCTTCAATATGGATTGTTGACTACTACTTCAACTATGTGCCAATGCGTAACTTTTTTTTTCAATAAAAATTCTTGTATTTCTGGCTCTTAAATCATTTTCTATGTAGGTGGTATAAATTTCTAGTCTACTTAGGATGCCAGCATGGAGTAAATTACATAGGCTGTTTAGGTTATCATTAATGGTATTTAGCAAGTGTGGTTTACATCTACCCACTAGCATCTGATTGGCCTACAGAATTGTGTTATTGGTACATGGCAGACATTGCTCTAGCATAGAAATGGATCATGACTATTACCTACCTTGTAGATGGGCTTTTATTTAGTTTTTCAATCCTTGATATCAGGAACAAATGATCAGATGCATTCAGTTGCACAAAGTGGATGCCTATAACAAAATACAACAACAATAAACTGGGAGTCCTAAGTATTTAGGGTCTCGCTTGAAGTCTATGTGAGACTATTGCTGGCGATATCTAGTACTGGCCTGGCTTTAGGACAATTATAGTGAATAAACATGTCAATGTTCATGAGATTGTTGACATAGTTTTACAATGCTCATGAGATTGTTGACATAATTTTACATTTAGAGGCTAATGCAACCCTTCACCTTTTCCTTTTTTTTGGATAAGTAAAAGTGGTATATCATGTATCCAAAATGTACAAAATGAGTTTTTTTTCATGTTTGATGTAGTATCAAATTTGAATAGATATCTAAAGACCTGTATATATGTATCTGCATGCTCTTGAATATCCTTTCTACATCTAACTGATTCTCACAAAAAAAACTACGATTTCGGGTCCTCCACACATAATGTATCAGCAATGACAAAGCTAAATGATGAGCCTTTGTCACCATCCTGCTCCCTCTATAATACCGTCCAAAGACATGAATTGTCCTCTGATAGGTGGACAACTCTAGACGCATATGCTGCCAACCTTGAATCCTCTTCCATAGGTCTGCAATTGGAGGGGGCACCGGAAGAATAGATGCACTTGTGTCTCTAGCACCTGTCCGCAAAACGTGCACTGTCGATCCTCCTTTTCAATTCATGCTAAAGGTTGACATTAACAGTGCTGAATATGTTGCTAGAGTGTATATTTACTAGTTGTTACCTTCTGATCGTTTTGCACTTATGGCATAATGCCATTCAACATATCAATTTTAACTGAAGGCATTCATATCAACTACTGGAACAATCTTTTGCACCATTTGATTATTGAATGGTTCTTTTTCATTATTCTTTAGTTTTTAATTGTTTTTTGACTATATGAGAACATCATTTAGCATTTTTTGGAGGCTTTTGCTAGTTTTCATCTTCTTTCTCTGCTCTATTGCAATTTATGATAAATTTTTTAGTTTGTTTTTTATTTCCTTATTCATACTTTTATCATTGACACTGTTTCACTACTTTGCAGTTACATTGTTCTGGTAAAATTGAGCAATGGCTGGAAGAGCTATGGTCTTGGATGGTCAAATTCAAGGAGTCAGTCTCTGCAATTCTGATGGAGGTATCTTTCTATTTCTTAACTCCCCTGAGTTGTTCTTGTGAATTATGGAAGTCGATGTTCTGTTGTAATACTTGGCAATTTCCTTTTGATTCAATTTAGATGCACATGTTTACTAGCATCTTGATTTTTAAGATCATGTGAGTTTTCATTGAACTTAATTAATTTTGCTTCATCAAAGAATATGTGTTACATTGCCTAATGCACCAATGAATTTGATTCTTGGAATTAATACTCTTACTATTTTCCTTTTTTTATCTCTTTTTTTTTCCATTCTGTCTTCTCTCCTTTTTGTGTGATAATATCCTACTGGAATTTCTTTTGATTGACACTTCTTGGTCATTTTTCTTGTAGCCTGGATCTATTGGAATCAAGATGCCTGCTCTAAAATTTATAGAAGCTTGTATTTTGTATTTTACACCTTGTGAGGATAATGGAGTATCTTCTACTGAAGGTACAGTTCTAACTTGTCAGATTCTGCGTTCATCGACAATCCATTTACAACTTTACTTGGTTCTCTGCTTCGTAAAAAATTCATGAGGAAATCTGTAATGTTTGGAACTGATATAAGGATATTCTTTCAATATGTTTCTCAGGAAAATTCATGAGATTTAATGTTTCACATTTGTCAAGCAATAATTCAATTCTCAATCCAGCTGTTCTGGAAACTGAAGCAGATAGAGCTCTTGACTTTCTTCTTGATGTTTTGCTGTCGGCTAATACCTTCTGTGGTTCTTTTATCATTGCTGTAATTAACATGTAAGAGTTATATCAGTATTGTATCTAGACTGTCTTATGTTTAGACTGATCTTCTGTCACAAATGTTTTTGTTCAACTCCTGCAAATTTTATATTTCATTCTGTTTATGGCATTTGTATATTGGTGTGACAAGACATACTCATGATTGCTGGCAGTTAGTGTTTGTCGCTCATCTAGATTTTGAATTCAATTATTCTTCTTGTCCTTTTGATGCAAGTACATTTATGCTAATATAGTTTTGATTGAATGCTGGGCAAGTAGATAGACAACATAATACTTTAGAAAATCAATGATATTATGGACAGCTGTGATGGATAATCATGGGTATTCCTTCTGCAAGACATTGTTTAGTAATGTTGTAACTTGAGATGTCTGGCTTGACTTTCTGTGTTGAATGAGTTTGTATTTACTTAAAGAGAACAGATCATGAATTTATTTGATAATGTATAAACCATTTATTTTGAATGTCCTTTGAATAGGATTTACATGTACTGGTTTATCCTTCTACCTGATTTATCAAACTGGTTGTATGCATGGTTTGAAATTTCATACCGTGCCGGGTGAAATACTTGAATCAATTACCACAATTTGATACTACTCGGCACAGAAATTGTCTCCTGTGTCATTATGTCAATCAATATTGTTTCATGTCAATACTTCACACCCCTTGACATGTTGAAACGTGGATTTAAATGAATTGAAATAATATTGTTATATTTTTATAACTTATTGATAATATCAAAATGTACCACTTTAGAAAATAGAGATTGAATTTAAGAATATAGTTGTCTTGTCTTCTTTTTCTTTATCTCTTTCTTCCTTCCACATCTAATTTTCTACTGACATCATATATTGAAACGTTGCTATGATACTAAAACAGTATTGTTCCTCGTTCCAATTAAAGACTGAAATTTCAACATGGTTCGAGATTTTGAGCCTTGGTTGTATGAACCATGTGATTGATCAATAAACTTTCAACATGACTTACAATGCTCCAAAGAGTAACAGAAACACAGCTTCATTTGGGTCCTTGTACAGAGCTGACCATTTTCACATCCCTATTCATGAGTTAACACATAAATCTCTGATCTCATTCCAATTCTCTCTGTTGCTGAAGACAAGTACCAATCTGTGACATGATGGGACAATCAAATGATTTAGTGAACCTAATTATCCAGTGTTTGAATTTGTTTCTAAGTCTACCGTCTAATACTTTTTGTAAGTCATCAAAGAGATTAACCATTTCAGTTTGCATCTAGATCCTTTTACAATCAATTTTGTTTAATGGTCTTTTTTACTCTTATTTAACCATGCTTTTAAAGTTTCATTATATTCCTTTATTGGTAGTTTTTTCCCCAAGTCTTCTTGTTTGTGCGATGCTAATGGAGTTCTTTACTCGTAATTATTCTTGAACATCTTTTTTATGTTTGACAGTCTTGCAACAATTGTAAAGAGAAGACCTCTTCGATACAAAGTTATTCTTTCTGCTTTGATTTCTTTGAATCCTAATTTTGAATCCCAAAAAGACGGTCATGCTTCAAGTATACGATACTCTCTGAGGACTGCTTTTGTAGGATTTCTACGGTGCAATCACCCATTTTTCACTGAGGTAAAGTCCCGTGCTTAATCCTTGTGTATTGATGTGTTTTTTTTCCCTTTTTATATTAAGGTACATCCTGTTGTAAGTTATTCATAGTCTTTCTTACCATAAAGTTAAATACTTGCATAAGCAGATTTGTCCCTGGTTAATGTTCAGATTGTTATAGATTTTCATTTTACAAATATTCATTGAACTTTTCCATAGTCTATTAATTCTGTTGAATTCAGTCAAAAGAGAAGATAATCAGAGCACTGCATGCAATAATCCCGGGTGAATCAGTTGATCAAATTGTACGTCAAGTTGAGCGAATGTCGAGAACTATGGACCGTATATCCCATGAAATTCGATCCAATAAGGTAATGAAAATATTTCTGCCTTCATCAACTAAATCATAATTGATATGGATATTAGTAAGATTTATTCTATTCTTTATTTGTTCTAGGGGGAGTCTCCAGCTGTTCAAGAATTGCAAATGGGGGATCAGATTAGGAGCAAGATTTCACGACTCCCTAGTGATGCTCCTTTTGAGGAGTTGCCTTCTAAGAGAATACGATTTGAGGTACCATCAAACATGGCACATTCTACACAAATGACATCTGCTTTGCCAGATGATAATGATGATGGAAATGGTGATTATTCATCAAGCACTTCTCTAGTGGATGGTGACTCATCAGCTGCTGAAAAGATGATTTCAATGATTGGTGCCCTCCTGGCTGAGGGGAAAAGAGGGGCTGAATCCCTTGAGCTTCTCGTCTCCAATATTCATGCTGACCTTATGGCTGATATAGTTATAGAAACTATGAAGCATCTACCTAAGAACTTAATGGTAGTATCGGTTTGGCACAATAATGCACCATTAAATGAAGAGATTCCCTCTTCCAGTTTTTCTTCACAGGTCGTGCCAACCACAGCAAGTGTTTCTGCGCCAATTCCTTCATTACCTCCTGAATTGACATCCAATGCTGTTGGGGCAAATGGAGTTGCCACTCCTGATACGTCTCCTGTATCTAACCTTGCTGCTGAAGTTAGGAGGGATCCCAGGAGGGTATAATTATCTTCTATTCTTTGTATTGATATTTTCCTTGTTCTGTTTGTTGTTTGGCAAGATCTGGAAACTTGATAGTTGATTCACTAATATACTATTCATCTATAGGATCCTCGTCGTCTTGATCCACGTCGGCCAGGGCCAGTTGGAAGTGTACACTCTGCACCCTTAAACTCAGAGAGTAGTAGTGATGTGCCGCCTGGGCCATCTCAGCACTCTAGTAAAGCTGTTCCTACTGCAGAAGCCATCATTATTGAACAATCTTCCGTACCATTGACTTCTAAAACTGAGGTGGAGCCTTCTGAAATACCGGATACTAAGGGAATGGGCAGCAAAATGCAATCATTAGAAACTTCAGAGGACCAGAACATAGCTATGGAGCAAACCTCAGATGTCCATACACCAGCTAGCTCAACTTGTGAACAAGCTGTTGAAGAACAGCTGGCAGCATCTACGCCATCAGATGTTACTGCTAATGATGATGTTAATCTGCCAGAATCCGATGAATTTGTATCTGCTGATATTAACTCATTAGTTCCTGAAGAGAATTTTCATAATTTGATTGCACATCCAGCTCTATTTGAATTGATAGATGAACAGAAAAGCAATCTGCACAGGATGGCAGTTACACGGATTATTGAAGATTATAAGAAAATCCATGTTACAGGATCTAGTCAAGCATGCCTTCCATTGCTTGCTCGTCTGATTGCACATGTAAGAACAATCCTATCTAATTGTTTTGACTTTTGTGCATTTTTATGCAGTCTGTGAGTTGTTAAATTTTCTTCTGTTGGATGCAATCCATTCTAACAATTATGCACTGTTCTTACTACGTTTGCTATTATATCAATTATAATTGATATATAGAATCTAGATCATGGATTAAAATCTTGTTCCTTGCTGGTTGGCACGGATGAAACTTCTCGTTCCACTAATTGAGTGGCATGCGAAACAGCTCAATACAATGAAACCATTCTCCAACGTCGAATTGAACATGAGGCGAGCTTCCAGTGATGAATCAAACATGAGATGAGCTTTTATCGCTGAATCAAACATGATGAGGCAAGCTTTTTGAGAACACAGAGAGCTTCTACCATCTCTATGCTATCTACTAGCATTGATTCCAGCCTTCTGCTGTGCTGTCTTCCAGCATTGACGCTGCATGTTGTTTCCCGTGTTGTCTCTGTGATTTTATCTTTGTGCCTGTCTTCCAATATGGATTCAGGTTTCCTCCAGGACATTTCCAATGTTCACTTGACATGTTGTCCTTCGTGCCCTCTCCACATATGTCTCACCTTTTTCCCAGTTCTTCTCTGCTGTTTCTTCTTCTACGATTTGTCACACCACCGACAACAACACCCAACATTCACCATACATCTTGTTTTGGCTGGGGATCCAAATCTTGATTTCGAACCTTGATGTAGATTACTTTTTCTTTAGTACATTTGGCCATTTCCATGGTGTGATTTGAAGGGTAGAGTATTTTCCTTGTCAATTCGTTTGTACTAACTTGTTGCAGTAGTTAGGCAATATTTTACCTTTTTTTAAGTGTCATCACTCCTGGTATTATGTTTGTATTTTATTTGTATAACTACATTGATGCTTTCCCAATTATGGTTTATGTTTTACATTTTCTTGCCCGACCAAATGGCATTTTCTTTTTTGCTTCTTAAGGGAAGTGTGAACAACTTCACCACTTCCTTGAAACATTCTAAGTCTGATTTGCCACTTATTTGTTATGAAATGTTATCATCTATGCTTAATTCTTACATAAGATATCTTGTTTTTGGTGCTCTTATGTTCTTTTTCACAGACTGGGGTTGATGAGGACATTCTTAAGTTTTTAGAAGAACATATTGTATTGGATTATCCTCATCATAAGGTACTTTTTCTAGTTTTATTATGTGTTTTCAGTTAAGTTTAAAGCAATGCGACATAACATAGATAAACCAAGTATTTCTAGTTAGGTTTTCATTCATGGAATTAGAAAGCCACATGCTATGTGAATCTTATCACTTTGAATGCTTCTAAATAAGATGCTTTTATTTATTGCTATTAAAGAGTATGATGATTTGTTCACTAATTTGGAAGTTTTAGTATTTGGTACTTATGCCTTCAACTTGTTATGGTTGGTGATGCAATTCAACTATGGTGCTATGCCTTTGTGCATATTATTTTGTCCATTAGATAGATCTTTCTTCCTGATTGTAGATAAATGAACCATGTTCTTATCTTCATTGTCACTGTTGTTCAGGATTTTATTTTCAAATGCTTTAGTGAGGTTGTTTAGAAGGAGAGCCTTGGCGCAACGGTAAAGTTGTTGCCATATGACCTAGACACGGGTTCGAGTCGTGGAAACAACCTCGTGCAATGCAGGATAATGCTGCGTATAATAGACCCTTTCGTGGGACTCCACATTAGTGGGAGCTTCGTGCACTGAGTTGCTTTTTTTAGTGAGATTGTTTGTCAATTAATTTGCCTTTGTAAAAAATGATAACTTGATTCTAACTCTTTGTTATTTTAAGTTTTCTTATAAATTTATATATGCTTTCCTTGTAGTAAACATCCAAAAAGCATACAAGATATAGAAAATGCAATGATGATAATATCGCTGACTTAGTTTAGAAGGCAGCAATTTAGATGTTTTTCGTGATTAACGAATCATGACTGAACAGGGAATTGCCCAGATATCTACCAAGTTAACTGATATCTTTTGCTATAAGATAGACAGCCATATGGTGTCGACATGTATGTGCGTATTAATAAGAATGTTAGCTTGGATTGCTGGACTTTAAGGGTTATTTCTTTCTGATAAGTGTCATTTCTTCCTATGACAGTGTTGGGAAGGGACATTGATTTTTGAGTTCTTAGTATTTACCTTAATAAACATCAATAAAATGTGTTTCATATGTATTGCACAATAAAGTGAATATTTCTTTCTCCTTTTTAATGTTGTCATATATGTTTTGTTTTTTGTTACAACTTGACCTTTGCAGGGGCATGAGCTTGCAATGCATGTCCTCTATTACCTGCAAGCAATAGTAATTTCCAAGGTAGACACTTGTTCCACAGCAGCAAGTAGCTATGAGAAATTTCTTCTGGGAATTGTAAGCATATGTCCAATGACACGAATATTTGTTTTTCAAAAGCAGAATTAACTCTTGTTATATTAAACATTTCTCTTTTGGTTGCCTATTGCATTGGCAGGCAAAGGCATTGTTGGATTCCTTGCCAGCGACAGATAAGTCCTTCAGTAAACTGCTCGTTGAAGCTCCAATACTGCCCGATTCTTCATTGGAATTGTTGGAGGGTTTGTGCCATTCAAATTGTAATGAGCACCGTTTGGAGGAAACACTTGATGGTGATCGTGTCACTCAAGGTCTTGTTGCAACATGGAGCTTAATTTTGGGACGTCCTTCTTATAGACAAGCTTGCTTGGATATTGCCCTGAAGGTTTGCCTTTACCGTATTAATAGATTGTGAAAGAGACCATGAATTGATATGCTAAGAAAACCTATATTATCAAGGGACTTTCTACTTGGTGATGTTTTGTGAGTGAACTTATTTCACATTCTCTTTACTCTTGGAAAATCAAGTAGTATGTCATGTTGCTGATTTTGCCCCTAAAACAATAAACTAAAATAACAAACAACAAAGGAAAATTTTTGGAGTCACTAATCATATTTCATTATGATCATGTATTTAGTTTGGCAATTAATTTCACAGATGAGAAATATGTGTGGGTTATATTTCGGGATGACAATGGACATTCAATAATCCAGTATTGATGGGTTTAGGTGGGTTTCAGGTTGCGGAGGGAATTATTCATCAGATAACCCTTGATAGCCCCTCCACCTATATTAAGGAATAAGAATATTCAGGGTACACCTTTATAACTCAACATATTTACATAATACTCTGTAACGTGGATGATGCCCAATTATGTTTAATAATCAGATTCTCAAAATTTCTTGATTGGTTGGTATCTACATATTTTTCCCAATTAAGTTAAGTACCCGAGTGTCTGGTACCTTCCTTGCAAACTTATTTCTCTCAGTGTGACTCTTCAATATTTGAAGGTTGATTATGAAGTAAAACTATTTCAATATTTGAATGTTAGTGAAATTTATATTTACATTATTGTTTAATAGTTTATGAATTATATTTTTGTTTGTGAAATATTTTGGCAAAAATTTATTATATATATTTGAATTGTATAAATTTATACCCAAAGCGCCTACTTGGTAAGGCGTGTGCCTCACCTTGTGCCTAGCGCCTCAGACCCCACAACACCTTTGCGCTTTTGGGTGCCTCACGCCTTAAATAACTATGGTTTGACAATTAATTTCACAGATGAGAAATATGTGTGGGTTATATTTTGGGATGACAATGGACATCCAATAATCCAATATTGATGGGCTTAGGTGGGTTTCGGGTTGTGGAGGGAATTATTCATCAGATAACCCTTGATAACCCCTCCACGTATATTAAGGAATAAGAATATTCGGGGTACACCTTTATAACTCCACACATTTACATAATACTCTGTAACGTGGATGCCCAATTATGCTTAATAATCAGATTCTCAAAATTTCTTGATTGGTTGGTCTCTCCATATTTTTCCCAATTAAGTTAGGTACCCGAGTGTCCGGGTACCCTTTATCATCCAAAATAAGTATTTAAATGAGTTAAGATAGTGAATATTTAATTAGTGAAGTTTTAGGAAGTGCCCAAATATGTGGGGTACCTAATCCACTCGTATCCCTAGTTATATCATCTTTATTCATGATAAATTTATTCAAAAAAACTAAGGGTGTCATAAATAAGTTCTTCCTACAATTCATTCCTTTTTGTGAATATTTATTATCTGGGTAAGAAACAAGATGAAAACCTTTTTTTTTCCCAAAGAAGCATCAAATATGCAAAACATTAACAATTTTCTAAATTTTGTGATTAAGTAGATACTTTCTAAAGAGAATTCACATCTTTATTCCTGGGTTCATTGATATTCAATGCTTTGTCTAATGTACTTTTGTTTGACTGCAGTGTGCCCTTCATCCTCAAGAAGAAGTTAGAGCCAAAGCTATTCGATTGGTATGTATTTTTAGATTTCTTGAAGTTGTTCTTAGCAGTGGAATCTGAAATTCCTGCCAACATTTTCCTTACTTGGTTTATCCTTTTTTTTTCTTGACTTGAAATATAGTTGCAAGTCTTTATGCCAATTCTGCTTTTGTTTTCCTAAATGTTGTCGTGTGTCAATCATAGCAGGTTTCATTGATACTAACATTGTTCTATCATTCTACTTAGGTTACAAACAAACTTTATCTGCTGAACTATGCTTCGGATACTATTGAACAGTTTGCTATGCGAATGCTACTGTCAGTCGTTGAGCAGCAAAATTTTGAGGAGGATATCAGCACTCAAAACTCTAGTGACCAACAAACAGAAGTAATTTTATCATTCCACTATCAGTGCTTTGATTCCTTTATATTTGACTATTCATTATAACTGTTAAATTTTTTCTTTTTTTATACTCATTATGTATGTTTGCACTAGTTGTCTTTAGTTTATTTCTAGGATTACTAAACATTTATCATTCCTTGCAGCTTTATTCCCTTTTTCACAATTTTCACATGCTCGTTTGTATTCTCTGACATGTTGCATAATTAATCATGTTTCTTGCTTTATCAGTTCCTGTTAGTTAAACCATCTTTTGTGCTTCTCTAGTAGTATGTTCTTGTAGTAGAATGTTAGTTACCATATTGACTGTACTTGGTATGCTGTCTTTTGAAGGTATTGCCTCCTATCATTCTAATCATGTATTGACAGACCAGGGTGTTTAGTTTGCATAATCCTGACAATAATGTAAGATCGCCCATAGATAAATAATGGCGTTTAGTTTTATATTTGTAGGCGTCTGATCAGTCATTTAGTCATTTCTCTGCAGAACATGGCTAGGTGATTATTACCCACAGAGGTTTAATTTTGCTTAACATATTCACCTTCTTCAATTTGAATGTTGAAATTGCTTTTGTCAATTTATGAAAGTGTAACAGAGAAAAAAAATTGAATGTTTAATTTATATATATATTTTTTCCATCTTTTGATTTCCTAAAAAATATAAGTGAATTTTAACAATTTACCATTTTCAATGTTGCATTTTCCTGACTTTTGAGTTTGGTTTAGAGTTTAAGTTGAATAACAATCTACATATATATCTGTATGTGTGTATTAAATCTTTAAAGTTTGTGCAGATAGATGACTTGATTTAAAAGAATGAGTTTACATAATTGAAAGAAATTGAGAATAAGTAGCACAAATTGGGTACTTTATTTACAGAGTAAAAATATTATATTTCTACGTCTTTTTATTGGACCAGATGAACAAGGTGGGATGGTAGCTGACACATTCCAACAAAAACCATTGCACATTGGAACTTGTAATTTGTTTTGAGTGGCAATAACCTGTTATCTCTAATAATGACAAGTAGGAAGTAATAAAGTTGTTAGGAGTGATGGGAGATTATTTAGGGTTTTGTTACCTCAGGTACTCCCCTCTACTTGTATCTATAGTCATCATTGTAACTTTATGGTTTAGATCAAATACTTATAATTATCTTTAGGTCAATAACATTCTATCTCAAGCTTGTTCAAATATGTAGTGGAAACCAACATTTTAGAGCTATATTCAATTATAACTTGTTCAAATATGTAGGGACCTCTTGAGGATTTTGTTATCAAATCTGCTATTGTTCATTGGACTTTACATATGCAGTGACAATTTTATTGGATTAAAGCTTCTCTCTAATGAAGCAATAATCAATAATACTTAAGGGTTTGCACAATTGGATTATTGGGCTGATAAGAAAAATCAGGGAAAGTTTTGATCTGAATAATTTGAACCAAACAAAGTGAAATTGTTTTGAATTGGTCTGATACCAAACTTTAAATCTTTGTTAGTTTCTGTTGCGTTCAGTTTGAAACTGCGATTTACAAAATAGATTTACATTCATCAAAAGCAATTGACAAATACATTTAATTTATTAAAAACTAATAAAAAAATATTGTAGTTTAAGCTCGTACCATGTCAGATGTATTAGTAGAAATGTATCATTTCGATAAATTACATCGTGGTGTCAATCATGTTGATGAGTTTCGTTTCATGCCAACATTCAACATCTTTTGATATCCTAAAACAAGATAATGTTGTTATTTTTTTATAGTTTGTTTCTAAACAAGATAATGTCAAAATTTTACCATTCTAAATAGAAAATAAAAGTTTGAAGTTAAAGTATATAATTGTCTTATTGTTTTTTTTTGCTTCATCTTCTTCCTCCTTTCACTTCCAATTTACCACTAGCACTATATATCGAAATGTCAACATGATATTGAAACAATATAACTCCAGTCAAACACCGAAACTTAGGCATGACGTGAGATTTTGAACCTGGTTTAAGGTATGCTAAATGATGAACACAACAAATCAATGCCACTAAGAGTACGTGCTAATTAACACAATAACTTAACTATATACACATCTATAATCTTTATATAAAATATTAATGGTTTGGTTTGAACATTTTGTACATGTTCAACCTGAAAATGAATTGAAATCGATAATTTTTGCTTATATTACAAATGAAAACCAAACCAACAAATTGATAAGCTATTTTTTTTGATTTAATTCGGCTTGGTTTATCAATTTTGAGTTATATATCTCCAACCCTAAAATCCTTATACATGCTATCTGTATTCAACTTTATTACAACAGTCTGCATCTTACAGATTCCACGAAATTAAGTTTATCTCTAAGGACATGGGAGCCTAATTGTCTTATCTTTGGGAGAGAAGCTGCTTAATCAACATCAGTGTACTCTGCAATCTTAAAATGACCTTAGTCTTAATCAGGGACTCTATTTAGAAGGTTGCCAGGAAGAGGACATTTTTAATATCAATTGATTAAGGTCTAATAAAAA
>JBBUKS010472422.1:0-17825 GCA_038050645.1 Hedychium gardnerianum
CAAACAAAGTCCCACATTGAAAATACATGGGAAAGATCATGGGCTTATAAGGAAAAGATCTCTCCATTGGTATGAGGTATTTTGGGTAGAGCCCAAGAGCAAAACCATGAGGGCCTAGGCCCAAAGTGGATAATATCATACCATTGTTGAGATATCTAAATTCCTTCGGACCTAACACCGGTCACTTGGAATCGATTCGGTTGCCTAGAGTCAACTGACTTCGGCCAACTTTCTATTTCAGATTCCTGCACTACAGAGTTAGCACAATAATAATAGTATAAGAAATATTTGAGAGGACAGTTTTACCACTGTCTGGCCTCGACTTTGGATTTCTCGTGAAACCCTAGGTTGAACCAACGCCTAATATTCCCTTAAAGGGAACTCGTCCCTAGCCACTCCACTCAAGAAAGTTTACTTGATGTCAAACATTTGATCCTCCAGATTTGTTTGAACTTCCTGCTTGGCATCCGATCCTCTGACCCCAAGTCTTCCTTCGATGTTTGATCCTCACTGACCCATTGACTTGCTAGACATTTGGTTCGCTGACCTGTCTAGTCTCTCCGTCTGGTGTCCTCAATTTGCTAAGTCTTCCACCTTTGCCTAGTATCTGGTCCAGCTAACCTACTAGGAATTTCAACTACCTAGTATCCGATCAACTTGACCTACTAGGACTTTCCTGGTTGTGCTCCTTATACACTTGATGAGTCCTCGTTAGATCACAATTAAGCTTAACTTTGAACCTTTGTTAACATTAGAACCATGTTAGATTATCTGGTGCTCCCTACACCAACAATGTATTCTCCTAAGTCCCTGTACACTTAGATACACATTAAAACTCAACAAGGACCTAACTTAAACTTATTTGACAACACATTAAAACACAAATAAGGGTTCTAACATGTACTAAATCCTTAGGTCCTCTCTAGTGAGTTGTTGCAATAGAAAACAATATTGCTTAGCCCTTTCCTCAAGCAAAGATGAATAAATTGCAATGGGAGAGTGTGTCACAATTACTTTGGATGATGCACACTTTAGTGGACTATGGACTAGAGTACATGAATGTTAAGGTACTGTGCGATAATATAAGTACGACAAAATTGATAAAGAATGGTAACAAATTTTTGCCATGCTATGATTGTAATTTAATTACCGAACAACTCTACACTAATATAACATTAGGGAATGACCTAGATGGTCTCTTGAGGAACACGATGACGGATGTTAATCACTTGATAAAGTTTTCATGGGGGTTTGGGTTTCAACTAAACACTAAGATCAATTCAAGTAAAATGAATGCAATTCAAGAAACATAAGCACCTAACTATGATCATGACAAGAGAATTGAAACTAAGCTACGATTGTAACGAAATCAATAAAGAATTGCATCACAATTAACTAACAAGCTCAATTAACTCAAAACACATAAAGAAAACCTTGCAGGAATTTAAACAAAAGAAAATTTTATAACTAAAGTAACATCAATGTAAGAGGCATTTCAACAAACACATTGTAAGCAAGAATTGAATGGAACAAAATACCAAAACTTAAATGTAACAAACTAAATGCAGGGAAAATGAATAGCAAACTCCAACAATTGACTAGAACAACTATGATCTAAAAGTTGAATGAAGGGTCGGATCGTGGCTTGTGGAAGAAGGACCTCAGGGGGTGTGCCAGAAGAGATTGGAACCCCAAATCTCTTCGATGTCGAGATGGCAGTGGAATGGACCAAGCTTCAAGACCATAAAGCTTGTGGATGAAGAGGATCTTCTCCCAACTTGGTTGACCTCATGGACGGAGGCGGATGTGGGATGAACTCTCTCCTTCCAATCAGAGGGAGAGAGGAGATCTCCAGAGCTACGGATGAAGATCGCTAGAGGTTCTTCTTGGATGATGGAGGAATGAGATGGAGATGGAGATGGAGGTGGATGAAGGTTGACCTAGATGATGATGATGAATTGGTCGTCTTTGAGCTTCCCCTTTATTCTCCCTTAGATCGATTTCCTCCACATGAACCTGTCTTTACATGCCATGGTCATGTCAAGGGACACGGCCAGGCCGTGTTCTCTTTTGAGAGGGACTTCCTGCACTTCATCTCACATTCCAGTGAGGGGCATGGTCAGACTGTGTTCCCTTCTAGAATGGTCGTGTTCCCTTCTAGAATGGCTTTTGGAGTTCGGTTAAGTCTCTTTTGATGCCCTACAAAATAAAATATGCTCCAATTTTAGTGATAAGACTATCAATTAGAAGGTATTTGAATTAAAGTTCAAAATAATCCTTTACTCTTAAAACATGATATGAAGTGCAAAATTAATCATATGAGAGGATTAAAATGTCAAATAATAGAGCTAAAATAATATGTCAAATTGTCGGTTATTAAATAACCCAATGCATCATTCTAAGATCAAGTATATTGAAGTGAAACATCACTTCAATAGAGATCATGTGTTTAGAGGAGATATTCAGCTCAACGACGTTGAGTCCCAATCTAATCTAGCATGCATTTTCACTAAGCTACTCTTAGAGAATGAATTTAGCTACTTGATAATGGAGCTTAGTATGTGTTGGGTAGATTGACTCTTATGATAGAATTGCATGCTCATTTAGATTTAGGTTAACCTCAACTAATACATTTCACAAAAACTTAAGGATAACATTGAATGTGTATTACTTAGATGGCATAAGATATTAGAATTATGATTCTTGATCCACAATGCTTGTCATGATGCATTACTTGGGGTCAAGTGATCATAAGAGATATAGATCATATTAGGTAACCAATCATGGGTAAGGCTTGTGCGTAATTAATATGAATTAAGACTAAAAATCATGAGTGGACATCTCTAAAAGTTCCTAGAATTTTTAGTCTTCAAATTTAGTTTTTACGATGTTCGATCAATTGATGGAGTCGAGTGAATGACATTCTGACCCAACAGAATGTCCGAGAGTTGATACGAGGAATCGTATGATGAATCTCATTAATCATAGAACAGAATGCTTGTGAGTTAATTCATGGAATCAACTGAAAATTATTGTCCGGTATAGATGATACTTAGTCGACTACTGGAGTCGATTGGTCATTTTTGAAATTTATAGAACTCCTAAGAGTTGACTCGTTCAATCAACTGAAATAACTATCACCCTATGAAATGTTCTAGAGTCAATTAGATGATCTTCATTTGCACAAAACCATGAGTGAGTTATGTCATTGAACCCACAGTCGACTTCTCACACATCTTCAGTCGACTGCTCACATATCTTAAGTCGATTGATATATCAAACCCCAAATCAAAAGAGAGTTTGATTTGGGGTTATAAATGGGGTTTTAAATAGTTGATTGTAGAAATGAATTTTAGTGGACTGTGTATGAGTCAATGTCGTTGCAACATGATTAACACATCAATCGACTGTCATTAAAATTAATGATTGTCAAGGGTCAAAAGTAATTACCAATGTAGTAACTATTGAATTAGTCGACTGCTATAGGATGTTCAGTCAATTGATCACTTAGGGTTTGAAATTCAAACTTCATGGTTAATTACAAATAAATTTCGTCATTGTTACCCATAATCACAGAATATCGTAGTTCGAATAGTTGAATGCTTGTGTTGCAGGAGTTGACTGCTTGACTTAATCTTATTCAGAGACTCCAATAATTAATTATTAAAGTCGTTTGTTCTAAAATTGCATGAATAGAAGGTTTGAGAGTCAACTCCTAAAGTCAATTGTCCGAATTTCTTCTGAACAAAACCTCAAGTAGTCAACTGTTCAATTCTTCATGAAATAAAATATCCTACAATTGACTCCTTTAGTTGACTGTAGTGCGTTAGTCAATTGTGGATAATCTTTCAATTGACTGATGTCTAAAATTCTATATAACTAGGTTGAGAGTTAACTGCGATTCCACTTTTTCTTTTTTCACAAACGTCGCGATTCTCTATTCCTTTCTCCGATCATTTACAATCCCATAAACCTCTAAACTCTCCTTCTAAGGCTTTCTATCTCTTTCCTCTACTCTCATATCTTCTATTTGCCCGAGGAAAGGGAGTCTTTGGACCAATTTTTCTTGGAATCATGGCACCAAGGTAATCCTTTTTATGATCTCTTGTAAATTCAATCTATTTTTAGTATATATTTTGATTGGCTTCTTGTTGTATGTTTTTCCTATCATGCATCGTATTAGACAAAAATATAAGGGTCATTCATCCGAGGAGGAATCCTCGCATCGGAACGTACCATCCAACGATCTTGGATTTCCTTTTCAGAAATTGCACAAACTTTTTGACACTCACATCATTAAGGTCATTAGTTTTCATTTCCTCAACGCAAGTTTCTCTTGAATGTATGCTCAGTATGTCATTCGCATCATCAACCATTAGATGGGATAGTCTATTGCACACATAAGATGAATTTGAACCTCTACGTTGAGTTTTACAACAATCTAAGGCAGAGCAGAGACACTCACATTTATAAAACTCACATCACTAAAAGGCACATAATATTTATCCCTTGAATCTTTAGAGAGTTTTTAGGTTGTCTTCCATCTCATTCAAACTTCATCTATTATCCAAGCTTTTTCAAGGTGGCAAAAAGGCGAAATGCTCGCCCCAGCGCCCCCCTCCCCCGTCAACTCATCCCAAGACTAACGTGGAGGAGGTAAATCACTGGTGACTACTAGCCCGAACAGTGATCAATACATGGGGGAGGGCAGGAACCTGACTACTAGCCAGAATTTAACCCTCAAACCTCATGATGACAACGTCTCATGCACTAGCCATCAGCCCGTCTCGTATCTAAGCTATAGGAAGGGATTACTATTGACACCCATTCCTCCTAATCTACAAATTTTTCGATCAATGAGTTATCTATTCATGATAATATCTTCTATAAGGTGATTGTATTTTGCCCATTGTCACTCGTGGACATGCCAAGATGAGGTTGTCACATCTATTTTTGATGTATGTGTTTTAACAGTGCCTTGACTTTGACATTGCCCTTTAGATATTTAGAATCATCATGCATTATTCCACTCCCCAATATGAAGGTAAGATGCACAAGCCTTTTGTCATCTTATCTTCGAGTTTTTTGAGTCTCTAGGAATTGATGTGTCTCGGAGAAATGTCAAACTTCTATCTGATGGTTATGATCAGATAGGAATGTGACAATTCTTCTTTGTAGGCATGGTGAAGACATGGGACACTTGGAGTGGAAACCAGGGCACCAAGCGAGAGCAATAGAGGTTGAGGGGGATCCGACCGATAAGGAGATGCCAAAGTATTTGCATTACCACCGATACCTAACATGTTTGGTGAGGAAAGGCTACAGCACATCAAGACTTCACTCCACGAGGGCTTTGAGCCCATAACTGATTTCAAGGAGTTGGTTGACTTGAGATTTAAGGAGATCCATATCAACTTGGATCAAATTAGCATACATCAAGTGACCCTCAATACCAGACTAACAGATCTCTCCTTCTAGTTGTACTTTTTCCATCTAACTTGCATGATGCATTGTCAGAGTCAAAGTAACTAATTAGCACAAAAGTTTTAGTCCTAGGATACAAGAGTTCTACATTAAGAGTACTCTTGAGATATCTTAAGATCCTCTTAACTAATGATAAATGAGATTCCTTAGCACAAGATTAAAATCTTGTGCACATACCTACTACAAAAAGTATGTCAAATCAACAAGCAGTTACCTAAAGGAGATTACCTATCGCACTTTTATTGTATTTAAGATCAACTAATTTTCTATCAGGGTCATTATCTAACTTAACATTTATGTCCATTGGTGGTGAGACTTATTTTGAATTTTTCATTCTAAATCTTTTGATTAACTCTTTGGTGTACTTAGTTTGATACACATAGTTACATTCCTTTGTTTTACTTGGAGTCCTGAAAAGAAGTTCAACTCTCCTATTAGGCTCATTTAAAATTCACTCTTCATTAAATTTATAAATTATTTTAAAAATTTAGTATTGGTTGAGCCAAAAATAATGTTGTCAATGTAAATTTGAATTATGAATATGTCATTATTATAAGATTTTATAAATAAGATTGAATTAATTTATTTATCCTTGTGTAAACCCTTTTGATATTAAGTAGGTTGACAACCTCTCATATCAAGCTCTAGATGATTGATTCAAACCATACAGAGTTTTTTGAGTTTAATTAAGTACATGGACAATCTGAATTTTCCAATGGGGGGAGGGTTGTTCAACATATACTTCTTTTTGTATGAAACTATTTTAAAAGGCTGACTTAATGTCTCATTTGATAAAGTTTAAACCCCTTATAGGTTGCATAAGCTAAGGGCATCCTAGTGGACTCAAGTCTAGTTATTGGTGCATATGTTTCATCAAAATCTAACCCTTAACTTGACTAAATCCTCGAGCCACTAAGCAAGCTTTGTTTCTAACTACTTCACATTTTCATTCAATTTATTCCTAAAGACCCACTTAGTGTCAACAATAGTCTTATCATTGGATTTAGGTACTAAGTCCTAGATTTGGTTTCTATCGAACTAGGTTAACTCTTCTTGCATTGTTATCATCTAGCTAGGATCAAGTAATGTTTCATCTATGGTCTTTGGTTCAAGTTTGGATATTAAAGCTATTTGTTTTGAGTTACAGTAGGATAACCTAGTTCTTACTCCATGACTTGGGTCTCCTATAATCTGTTCAAGTGGATGACATGGGTTAACTCTTTGTTTTCTAGTAATTTGTGGTTCATCTTAACTTATGGGTTGATTAGTAGGTTCATCTCCATTGAGGTTATTTTTATCTCCGAATAAATTGTTGCTTCCTAGGGTCAACTTGTCAAAATTAATGTCAATTTCTTTGTTACCTTAGTCCGGTTCATTTGTAATTTTCTTGGGTTATTTTCGTGATAACATTTGATGTTTCTTCTACTTTGAGGGTCCTTTTGTTATATATTATATAATCCCTACTAGTGGTTGAATAACCAACAAATATTCCTTCATCCGACTTAGTTGAAATTTTTACTAAGTTATCCTTAGTATTCAAAATATAGACCTTACATTCAAAAACTTTAAAATATTTAATTGATGAGATTTTGTTATAATAAATTTTATAAGGGGCTTTAAGTTGGAATTTGTAATAAATTTTGATGGTTAGATCAACCCCTAGTTGTACAAGGGCTACCCACTTCCCAAATATAGAGATACTCCCTCACAACTTTATTCACTAGAAGATTCTTTTCTGGACTTATCTTGCTTGGCCAAGCAGAACTTTTTATCATACCAATGTCTGATCCTACTAATTCATTTGGACTTTTCTACCTAACGTCTAATTCTTTTGATCCTTCTAGACTTTTTCTGCCAATGTCTAGTTCATTAACCCATATGAACTTCTTCTGCCAAATTTTGGTTCGTCAATCCATTTGGACTTTTTTATTTAGTGTCTAGTTTTGTTGACACATCGAGGTTTTTTATATCTGGTATCTGATCTTCCTAATGTACTTGGACTTCACTTGTCTGATGTCTATTTTTTAAGACCCGTCGGGATTTCTTCCGTCAAATTTCCTACACTTGTGCATTTAACACACATGTTATAAACATCCCATGCCTAATTTTAAACTTTTTATTATATATTAAAATATTAGTTTAATTATTTATCTGCACCAACACCCAGATATAAAAATTCACATCAATCATTGAGGTGATTAATCGTGTTGAAAACTTATGCTCCATTAATGCGCATAAAGTTTGAAACTCTTGGTTGGACATGCTTTCAATTAATGTGCATAAAGTTCGAAACTCTTGGTTGGACATGCTTTTAAAATGTTTTCAAAATAAAATTACTTTCATAAAAAAAAATTGCATATACAAAGTAATTTAGTCAACAAGAAACCAATGTTAGTTGACTAACTCATATAAATTAGTGTTTAAATATGAAAATTTTACGACCATTAGTTGACCAAAAATAACACCGTGATCGATCATATTGTGTTCTCACGGGATGAGCTGATGGCTAATGTATGATGTGTTGCCACAATGAGATCTTGGGGTCAAATCCTGGCTAGTAGCCAGGTTTTTACCCTCCTTATGCACTAGTCACTGTTCGGGCTGGCTAGACTAGCCCTTGTGATTTACCTCTTCCGTGTTGGTCCTGGGACGAATTGGCGGAAACACTGGGACGAGAGTTTCGCCTTTTTTTTTGCCACAGTGATCGACCATATTGAACCAAAACAATAAGGTAATTTGAGTTTTCCAATTTGGTCAACCAGACATGACCACTTGGTCAACCAACCTAAACTTTGACTTAGTTGACCATTATTCATTAAAATAATATTTTAAAATAACGACAAAATTTAAATTTCATAAATTTTATCACTAATTTCATTGATATTAATATTTAACATATTTAATTAGCGACGGAATTAAGTTTCTGTCACTATTTTAGCGATAGAAATATAAATCTGTCGCTAAAATAGTGATGAAAACTAAATTTCGTCGCTAATTCAGAGATGATAACCTAATTATGTCACTACTTTAGTGACGGAATTAAATTTCATCGCTATTTTGGGATCAAAATTAGGAATTGTTCCTAATTTTGATTCTTAAACTCTTCCTCTTCGATCGATCTGATCTTTCTCCCCTTCGATCTCCGACACACTCCTCTCCGATCTCGACACATAGCCTCCTCTCCTCTCCGTCGGTACGCTCCTCTCCTCTTTCCTTCCCGTCAGTCGCGAGGTCGGGTTCTGTCGCGAGCTTGGTCGACCACGATCTTAAATGGTCGCAAGCTTAACCGGTCGGGAGCTTAACCGACCGCGAGCTTTGCTGTGAGCTCGCCCGGCCACGAGCTCTGCTGCGAGTTCGCCCGATCGCGAGCTTAGCCGGCCGCGAGACTTCAACACTTGCCTCAGCTCTGGCCGCGAGTTTGGCCGCCCGCAACCTTAGCTAGCCCTGGTCGCGAGCTTGGCCGCCCGCAGCCTCAGCTAGCCCTGGTCGTGAGCTCAGCCGCAGCCTCAGCTAATCTTGGCTACAAGCTTGACCGATCATGAGCTCACATTATTGTATTTAAGGTATTATGTAATGTGATTGATTTTAACTAATTTTTAGTTATTTTTTGTTTTCTTCAAGTATACTGCATTTTTTGATCTTACCTCTTTTAGCAGTGGAGACGACACCATTTTTGATCTTTCTCTTTCAGTGTTACTATGCTTGTTTTGAGGTTCAAACTTAATGTTTAGTTTAAGTTTAGGTGCTATTAATAGTATTAGGTTTTAATTATATACTTAAGACTAAGTTTAAGCTATATGTATGCTTAATTTTACACCTTTAATAATGTTGCAAATTTATTTCTCATTATGTTACAATATATATGAATAAAGTTTGGATGTACAATAAGTTAGAAAATGAATTTATCACAAAAGAATATTTTAATGGAGTTGAAGAGTTTGTGAACTTTACTAAGTATCATCCAAATTGTATGAATGGTGATCATTTACGTTGTCGTGTAATCATTGCAAATGTAGAAATACAACTTTCCGTGATGAGGATACTGTGAAAGTACATCTAGGTAGAAATGGTTTTGTTCCAAATTACTACAACTGGTACTGTCATGGAAAGTCTTATTTGTTTGAGTCAATTGGACTTTCTGTTGCTTCATCATCTGGTCTTATTGTTCTAAAGGAATCATCATCTAATGATAATGCAATGCAATCAATGGTTTACGACGCAATGAATGTAGTTGATTATTCGAATATAGATAAAATATCAACACTTGAAGTTCAGAAACTATATGACATGTTAAAGGATAGTGAAAGAGAAAAGTGGAAAGACATTCCTTCTAGTCATTCTCAACAATCAGCTATTGCAAAGCTATTGAACATCAAGGCAGAATATCATTTCTCACAATGATGTTATGATGACATTTATCAATTTATGTTAGAGCTGCTCCCTGCTGATAATATAATGACTGATAGTTTCTACAATACAAAGAAATTGGTTAGGTGTTTAGGTTTGTCTATGGAAAAAAATTGATTATTGTATAAATAACTACATGATCTTTTGGAATGAAGACAGTGAACTTATTGAATGCAGAATATGTAATCACCCTCTTTATAAGCAGCGTAATCGCATATTGGGGGAAAAGAAGAAGAATTTATCATGGAAAGTTATGTATTACTTCCCATTAACTACTAAACTTCAACTCTTTTATGCATCTACTACAACAACAAGTCACATGAGGTGTCATCATGAGCATGTACACAAAGGAGATATAATGTGTCATCTTTCTAACTCCCCTACATAGAAACATCTTGATACAATATTTTTCTCCTTTGTAATGGAACCACGTAATGTAAGATTGTGACCTTCAATAGATGGATTTCAAGCATTTGGTAAATCTGGACATCATTCATCTTGGCCGATCATATTAAAATCATATAACTTGTCGTCATGAATGTGTATAAAAGACAAATACATGTTTTTTACTATGCTTATTCTAAGTCCAAAGAATCCGAAAGAGATGATAGATGTTTTTTTGCAACCTCTGATTGTCGAGCTGAATGAATTATGGAATGTAGGGTCAAAGACTTACGATATTGCAAGTAAAACTAATTTTACCTTGCATGTTGTTTTATTATAGATGATTAGTGATTTTTTGACATACTCAATATTGTCAGGATGGAGCACAACTAGTAAATTAGCATGTCCACATTGCATGATAGAGTCTGATATAATTTTTTACCAAAAGAGCATCCTTTTAGGCGAAATAAGAAAGAGTTCATAAAGAATGAATTGGTCAGAAAACTTCCACCTATAATCAAGTCAGGAGAAGAAATACTTGAGGAAATAGACAACTATGAATTTGTACCAATAACTCAAATGAGTTTTGATGATTTAAATAAATACATTATTAGGGTATGCAAGTGTGGTTGGAAAAATATATTTGGGGAGCAGTTATATTGGAAGTATCTACTTATTCGACATAATTTAGATGTGATGCATGTTGAGAAAAAAATGATAATATCTTCAATATTGTGATGAATGTACTAGAAAAATTAAAGACACAGCAAAATCACATGAAGAATTAAAAGAATTAGTTAGCAGACCTAAATTGTATCAGAATGAAACAACCAAAAAAAATTCAAAGGCTTGTTATACATTGGACAAAGAAGGTAAGCAAGTTTTATGTAGTTAGTTGAAAGAAATCAAATTCCCTGATGGGTATGGCTAGATGTGTGGATATAAATAAATTAAAAATGTTTGGAATGAAGAGTCATGACTGTCGCGTGTTCATGCAAAGACTTATTTCAATAGCTTTCCATGACCTACTTCCTAATAATGTTTAGAAAATACTTACAGAATTGAGACTATTTTTCATAGATTTGACATAAAGGGTTATTATGACGGTTGATATGCTTCAACTAGAAATAGACATTCCTCTTATACTATGTAAACTTGAGCACATATTTCCACCTAGTTTTTTTATTCAATGGAAGATCTACCAGTTTATTTACCTTACAAGGCACGACTAGCTGGTCCTATGTAGTATAGATGATATATCCATTTGAACGGTTTTTGAGGAGATTAAAAATAATATTCATAACAAAGCAAGAGTTGAGGGGACAATATGTAATGCTTATCTGATTGAAGAAACATCTTATTTCTGCTCATATTATTTTGCTGATAATGTTAAAATCAAACATCATAAGTGCCCTCAAAATTTTGATGATACTCAACCAATAGACCCAGAGATGCTTTCTATTTTCAAGTTTTCTAGTAAGTCAACTAACTGATACTCAACCGCCGTCGCTTGCCCTTGTCAGTCGCCGCCACCCTTTGTTTAGTCATCGACTCCTCTTTTTTCCCGATCCCTTTTCACCATTGAAGATCTTCATCGTTAGCAACCCACACTCTTCTCTGTTATGGGGTTCAGCCGCCAGTCACTGCCCTTCCCGATTTGGGTCGCCGATAGCCGATGTCAGTCGGGCCGCAGCTTGTAGCCGCGGCTGCCTCCACTGTCCAGCTAGATAGACCACTATTGTCGGGCCGCAGCCTCACCTGACGCCACCCTCATCGCCGGCCAGCACAGCAACAGCAGCTGTCAATGCTAGGTCAGGTCACTGCCACCCCCTGTTCCAACCAACTCTTGTTTCCCTACTGCCAACCGCAGCCCCTGCCGGCCAGGTCCGACTCCATTTGATCAAGGTTCAGTTCCAGCCAGCCACCACTAGTAAGGGTAAGGGTTGTTTGGTATTTGAATTAGGTTGTAGTAATTTTGTATCGATTGTTGATCCAGTTGAGACTATCTTAGTATAGCTTGCAAAATCTGGCCAAATTGTTTTGTTCACCTCCGGCCATCACAGTGTTGCCAGCCAACTAGAACTGCTGTCACTAACCCAACTTCAGCCACCCAATATAGCAACTCCGGCCATCCCTTTCCTGATTGGATCTAGGTCAAATTCAAGTCGGCAGCCTCCACTAACAGTAGGAATTAAGTGGTTTAATGATTTTTGGTTGTGTAGATATGTGGTTATTGTCTAGTGTTTGCTTTGTCATTCTTGAATCATTGGATGTGAGCTATTGAATGAGGATTAGGAATTTAGTTTGGTTATCTTGGTTGGTATTTGTTTAATCATCTATGAAGGCTTGGATTGGATGGAGTTAAAGGGGTTATGTATTCATTTTGGGAGAAGTTATGTTGTTCTTAAATACGTACAACTCAGAAGTATCAATTCATGATTAGACCTAATTGTAGAGTAATGGTGAGTTGGTTAATGGAATTGGGATAACAAACCCTATGTGAAATTGGGATCAAGAAACAAAGTTGTAATGTTTAGGTGTAGTTCTAGGGTTATGCCTATGCCATGTAATTAGGTATTGGAATTTATATACATGTTGATACCTACGAATTTTAGTTCCTTAAGCTGTTAATTAAGGGGTTAGCTAAACAAGAAAAATTAGATGATTAACTCACCTGAATTAATTAGTGAGTCTTGATTCTTATTTACATTCTAGCACTAAAGTAGTTTTATAATGCTACTTATAGGCTCTGGATACGAGACGGAGCATCGGTTCTAAGGATTTCTATAACACGATCTACTTTTGAAGCAGGTACTTCTATCCTTGCCTCTTTTAGTACCTTGAACTTAGTGCATGAATATTATAAACTTGATAGGTAGTTTAGATTACCTTAAATTTATTCATGTCATTTCCTGCTTTGGATGCTTAATTGTTTGATCTTGAATTAGTCTATTATTATGCATGCAGTCTCGATCTTTTGATTATCTATAATTGGTAGTGGTACACACGTGTATGATGGGTATCACAGTTGGGTGCATACATGTATAGTATGCATCATAGGTCATTACACACGTGTATGGTGTGTTTCATAGATATTTACTTCATGTGATGCTTATGTTGTTTTATTGTTGGATATATTATTGTTTGGTGCTTACGGGTTTGGTGTGCATCGTAGGTCGTTACACACATGTTTGGTGTGTTTTATAGGTGTCCACCGTATGTGAGTTTATTTATACTGTGTTATGGTATTTACCTATATGTGATATTTTCATATGTGTGTGATGCTCATATCATTATGCACTGCATACCATTGCATGCTGATGACTATTGTCTCCCTTGTGGTCGAGAGAGTCGTGAATCATATTCCTGCCAAATCGGCCACTTAGGTAGTAGTGTTGGAGTGGAGCAGTTTGTCTTGTCATGCCGCTCGGCCACTTAGGTTGTGGTAGCTGGAGCATCGTGCAGACAGAGACGTCTTGTTATAGCTAGATAGCTATCCTGCATCCTGACCACTCGGTCACTCAGAGCAGTAGTAGCTGGAGTGCGATTAGTTATCACCGTCCTGCCCCCCTCGGCCACACAGATGTCATGGTAGCTAAAGGGGTACGTTAGAGTGGCCATGCTTTGCATATGCATTTGATGTATGTTGCATTTGCATTTGATTTCAGTTGCACTTGTATGTAATGATTGTGCACTCGATGAATGTATGTACATATTTATATATGACTTACCTATGTCTATGATAGCTCCCATAGGTTGGAGTTAGATTTTATACCAAATATTGGACTGTGTTAGAATGGTTAAGAGTATAGTAATGCTATATGGATATGTTGGGTTATATTTCTACAAAGTTGATCATATGTAGAGTACTTGGTCATATATACATGGTAGAGTTCTTCCCATGAGACTGTATGTACCTTAATCCCCTACCGTTATAGTTATCATGTACTATCTTTCTTATACCACCGGAGTCATTTGGACTCACTACCTTTCTGTTGTGTTTATTTTCCTCAGGTATCAGATAGAGGATTATTATTGTCGCTGGGAGATCTTATCTGCCTGTCCTACGTCTCATGGAGGGTTTTTCACACTTTCGATTTATTTGCATTATATTTCACTTTTGATTTCTGCACTTATGTTGTAATAAGTGAACTGCGTTGTGGTTTCGGATTTCCTTTTGATATTTGGTTTGGACAATTTTTTTTGATGAAAATGGTCAAATATATCATCAAAATGTGCACCAGCATACATAGGTAATCATAGAGCCCCCTTAGGTCATGTTAGACCAACTGTCAAATCTGAAAGGGTGGACCATGGTAGAGTACATGTGCTCACTCGGGTACCAACTCTATCACTATGTCACATATCTGCAACGCGTATGCCACCGGAGTAAGATGTAGTCACGGCCAGCAATGACGTCTAACCTGCCTCCTCTCTATCTCATGCCATCCGCATACATGCGACACTCCTCATGTGTCTCCTCTCTATCTCACATCCTCATCATCATGTCGAAACTCTGTCCTATATCCTAGAGCTCTCCTACTCCACATCACCCACGCCATATATCCTTGTGTGTCAGTGTGTCACTTTGAGCAAGTGACTAGCTGTCAACAAATTTGGTGTGTCTCTACCGTGAGCCGTTTACTCCTGACTAGATAGACCTTTCTAGTGGGCCTATTCACCCTCCTAGGCTTTTAGAAAAACACCATTCATGAACGGATTTGGTGTGCCTTTACCGTGAGCCGTTTGATGCGGATTAGATTGGCCTTTCTGGTGGATCTATTCACCCTCCTAGGCTTTTAGGTAAAGCCCCAGCCATAAACAGATTTGGTGTGTCTTTACCGCAAGACGTTTGCTGCGGACTAGATGGACTTTTTAGGTGGATCCATTCACCATCTTAGGCTTTTAGTAAAGTCTCAATCATAAATGGATTTGACGCGTCTTTACCACAATCGCTTGTTGTGGACTAGATAGATCATTGCAAGGTTGATCTATGCACCTGTACATCTCATCACATCCCATCCCATCACATCACATAACATCACCTCTCATCTCTCCTATCTCACCTCACACCATGTCTACATTATAACATGAATCTAGCTGATGTGGCCTCACATCTTACTCACTACACTAAATAATAATGTATCATATAATATATCTCCATCTACGTCGTCAGTATGCTCCTCATCATGTAATGTGCTCCAAAGTCCGCTGCTCCACTAGTCTATCAATGTGCCCACCCTAGGTGGCTCCGAAGTGGTGTATCAGTATATGGAGGGCTTCGTTTGGGTGTCTTATATGAGGAGGGGTCCGTCCGCCATGGTAGTGTAGTAGGATATCCTTCAAGTGTCGTCTCAATCCGCTCTCAAACTCAGATCATGTAACCATGGTATTTTTTTTTGATGATGACCAAGGTCAAACCTTAGCTTGACAATCAGCAGCTTAGGTATCCCTTCAGTTATATACACACTGTGTCCAAAATGGTGGAGGAGGAAAAAATGAGTAGTCGGCCCTAGATGGGACACGAATCCACCCTCCAAGTGTTGTATGCATGTTTATCCTCCTAGGTGGGTCGACCTGTCTCCTATCTATATGAGTCTACCCTATAATCAGAATGCATGCTCATGCTATACGCTCAGGGTATCCCTAGACTCAATAGCTGCAAAATGCATGCTCTACCGTACTAGTCTACATGAAGGTCAAAATGCATGGTATGTACTTATGTGTATGTGTATGTATGTCAAATATATGTATGCTATGCCACTATCCAAAAAAAAAACCACAGTGGCAGCCATGTCAGCCCTGTCGGAACACCTGATCCGAGTATACATCTAGCATCCTGTAGACATGCACCTGTATCCTCCTGAAGGCCAGCTCTCCATCCCATCGCACCTCCTCAAACATGCTATGGTTCCGTGCTAACCAAATATGATGAACCATCGCTGACATGGCTAGGTGTCGGGCCCTGGTTAGGATGGAGGTCCCCCTGTACTGCTATCTAAATATTTGTAGCATGCATCGGTAAGTGGACATCTGAGGCCGCATCTATAGCCACGCTCTAATGCGCCCCCATAGCTGGCTGATCAGTGCACATCTGAAGAAAACATGATCCAGTGTCTCCTCCTCATGTCGGTAGAAGGTGCATCGCCTGTCCTCCATCTAGTCCTGTCGGGTGCGCACAGGGAGTTTCCCATGGGCCAGCAGCCAAATTGTGAAAGCATGGCTCGGCTGAAGGTACTTCTGCCACACTGTCCGTACCCAAGGAATCCTGGCTCTAGAGTCTCTGAAATGGTCATAAGGACCTTCTGACACCTCCCTTCCTCTAGCTGAACCAGTCAGAGAGAACCTGCCTTGCAGCCTCTACACTATTTGTCATGCCAAGGATGTTGTCTCTGATCTGCACCAGCTACTTGATGAGTGGGGAGTATGTATGCTATGCTTCACTTGCCAATCCCATATCCCCACTTGTTGTAAATATGTGTGGTGCACCCATCGTATCCATAGTGCGTCCTGCCTGTCCTGTAGTCTCCATAGGACCTTCTCTAGTAAGGCGAGGTTTCATGCCCGTAAATCGCTCAAGCCAAGACTGTTGGGGTTGCAAGGTTGCAAACAAAGTCCCACATTGAAAATACATGGGATAGATCATGGGCTTATAAGGGAAAGATCTCTCCATTGGTATGAGGCCTTTTGGGTAGAGCCCAAGAGCAAAACCTCTTGAGAGGATTCGGTCAAAACCCATAGATGGATTTAGAGGATTCAGATCGGACTCATTCCAAGTCCTGTAGATTCACATGATTCACGGGAGTCCAAATGTGCTTTTATTTATAAATTTTAGACCTTCTCAGCATTACTCCAGACTATTTGGAGAGTTTCTCACATAGTGATGTTTGTCTTTGAAGACCAGCACCAGAATTTGTACCACTTGACACGCGACCATAGCTTCTTGTGGGAGTCTCAGAACCATGATTGGATGTCATATCTATCTTCTAGACACTCTCATATTCCTTCTCATGTCAAAATTTCAGAATTTCAAGCCCCATAAGTCCATCAATGAGTTTTGATCAAAACCTATTGATTGACCCGGAGAGCTCAGACCAGACCCATTCCAAGTCACGTAGGATAAAATTGGTCAGGAGAGTCAAATATGCCCTCATGTACTATTTTTAGGTCTTTCCAGCAATGATCCAAATGAGTCCAAGCCTATGTGTACATAGTGGTGCTGGTTTATGAAGACCAGCACTAACGTGGTGCTATTCTTGCCATACCAGCATTACGCTGATGTTGTTCTTTGGGCATCAGCACAAACTTGGTGCTAGTGTTTCAATACCAACATCAACGTGGTACTGTTCTTAGGGGATCAACACCAGGTTCATTATTTTCATACCTGATTTATTAACTTCCTTGAACCCCAACAAAACCCAACCTGTTATTTTTAAATCATCCTTTCTCATGCTCGAAGCATTCATTCCCATCCCCGCTATACTTCAAGCGTCTGTGTCTATCCTATGTTTGGCGATCTTCGGCTCGAGTGTTTCTTTCAACCTGTACGT
>JBBUKS010472485.1:0-17816 GCA_038050645.1 Hedychium gardnerianum
AAAGGAGAGAATTGGCACGGTCGTGTGGAATAAAGCAAGGCTGTGTCTTGAGTTCTACTGAGAAGGGGCATGGGCGTGTTTAGGGGATACGACCTAAGGTTGAGAAGTCTCTGCCTTGGAAGCATGGTCGTGCTTTTTGGGCACGACTTGGTCTTGAATTCCTTAAGTAGGGAAGCACGGTCATGCCTCTTGGCACGACCCGGTCTTGAGGAGCTTATGGATGGATGGCACGGCCATTCCTATGGGGCACGGTCTGCATTTTGCTCCTAATGAAGGGGGGGGGGGCAAGACCGTGTGTTGATAAACACGGCCATGTGGGGAAAAACACCCCCCAAGTCTTGCTTCTTAAGGCCCTTCTTTTGGCTTTTTTTTTTTTACTTGTTCTCCCTCCATTGGCCCTCCATGCCCATGAAAATTCCACGACCAGCTCGAGTGGGCCTTTAAACCTACAAAAGAGAAGAAAAATATTAACAAATATAAAAACAAAAAACTAAATCTAAAGTAACTCTTGGATTGCCTCCCAAGAAGCGCTTGTTAAATGTCATTAGGTCGACCCCTGAATTGGCTCAACTTGAAGTCTTGGCCTTGAAGGGGTTATGTTCCCCTCCTCTATGAATTTCTGGGCTTGGACCCCTTCTTTCCATCCTTGCTTTCGCTGGGATGATATATTTTTCAGTGTTGGGTCCAACCCTTTTTTCTTTTGCCATTAGAATATGGTTCCTCTGGTGGCTTCTCCATCTCCTTCAGAGATTTCTTCTTGGACTCTAGTTGTTTAATTTCATCATACCTATTGTAATCATTAGATACAAGTAGAGTATAAGAGGAGTTAGATAAATCAAAACAAACTTTGTCCTCTCCCACTGCCAATGTGAGCTTGTGATCTTTCACATCAAATATAGCTCCAGTAGTGGCCAAAAATGGCCTTCCTAGGATGATTGAGATTTTAGAATCCTCTTTCATCTCTAGGACCACAAAGTCGGTAGGGGTTCCCTACCTTAACTGACACACCCTCAAGAATACCTAGTGGGGGTCTATGGGAATGATCTGCTAGTTACAGTGTCATAGTAGTGAGTTTCAAGTTTTTCAACCCTAAATTATTACACAACGAAAGAGGCATTAGGTTGACACTAGCCCCCAAATCATAAAAAAACTTTTTAAATAGTAGTAGTCCTGATGGTGTAGGGAATAGAAAAGCTTCCTCGATCCTTCAACTTTGGAGGCATATAGTTTGATAGTAAAGCACTGCACTCCGCAGTTAAGGCTACTATTTCTCTGCCATCTTTCTTGCGTCTTGTTGAAATAATGTTCTTTATAAACTTGACAAATTTGGACATTTACTACAGGACATTTATAAGTGGGATCTCGATGCATAATTCCTTGATCTTCTTTAGTAATTGGTTAAATTCCTCATCTCTCTTTGCATTTATAATCTGTTGAGAGAAGGGTATCAGTGGTACGATTCTACCCTGTGGGCTAGCCTCAATCGGTTTGTCATTCTCAACTTCTTCTTGGATGTGCTCGTTATGTGTAGAAGAAGGAGCTGACTCTCTGATTGGCGTACTCTTGATCCCTTCAAATATAGCAGTCACTTGGGGTTGTTCTAAGGTCTATCTGCTTCTTAGCTCGATAGCATTATAATGCTCGACTAGATTATTTTCTGGTTTCCCTAGGAATGACCCTTGTTGTCTTGAAGAAGTGCTAGCTACTTGTGTCACTTGAATGTCAAGAATCTTTAAGTGATTTTCAACATTATCCATTCTTCCGCAAAGACTCTTGATATCATTCTTCATTTCCAACTAGTCAACACACATTTCCTCAATTAGCTTCTCTAGGCATGAGGGTTGTGAAGTCTGCTGAAAATTTGATGTTTTCCCTATTTGCTCTTGATTGTTGTTGTGATAGGAGAAATTTGGGTGATTTCTCCATCCGAGGTTGTATGTGTTTGAATATGGGTTGTTGGGTCTTGAGTTGAAATTTTCTATTGCATATACTTGTTCAATCTGAGCTAATTGTGCAATTATGGCTATGAGTCAACAAGTTTCCTTTTCATGATCCATTTCACCACATATTTCACAGCTTACACTGATTTCATTGGCCTGATTGGTACTCATAACTTCAAATTTCTTTGTAAGGGCATCCATCTTGGCAGAGATTAAATCTAAAGTGTTGATCCCATGTATTCCTAAAATTTTGACTGGGTTACTTCTCTCAGACATCCACTGGTGATGATTCATAGCTACACTCTTTATTATTTCCTTAGCTTCATCTAGGCTCTTATTCATTAAAGCTCCGTCTGCTGTGAAATCTAAAGAGACCTTAGTTTGATAGCTAATTCCATTATGGAAAGTGTGAATAACTAGCCACTTTTCTAATCCGTGATGTGGGTATTGTCTTAGAAGTCCTTTGAATCTATCCCATGCTTCATAAAGGGATTCCACCTCATTCTGTCTAAAGCAAGCTATTAAGTTCCTCATATGTGTTGTCTTGCTTAGAGGAAAGAACTTCTCCAAGAATACCTATTCACATTGTTCCTGAGATGTAATACTGTTGGGAGTAAGGAATTCAATCATGTCTTTGCTCTATCTCTTAGTGAGAATCCAAACAACAATAGTCTTATGACCTTTGCTACCACTCTATTCATTTTCATGGTACCACAAATTTTATAAAATGTCTTCAAATATTGATTAGGATCTTCATTGGGTCCACCCCTATATTGATTTTATTGTACCATGAAAATCATCGTAGGCTTGATTTCAAAATTATTTACCTCAATAGTAGGTCTAGTGATGCTTGACCTAAGCCCCCTTGCATAAGATGTGACGTAGTCTTTGAGTGATTTATTTGCTATATCTGGTTGTACTTGCTCTTCTTCTGAATTATTCTACAGATTTCTTCTTCTTCTTCTGAAAGTTCTATCTATCTCTGGATCAAATGATAATAGATTATTTGCAGCTCTGCGTATACAAGAACAAACTCCAAATCAAGTTTTCAAGTGAAGAGAATTCAAAGAATATAGAGTATGAGAACAAGAAATAAGAATGATTTTTTTTTTGAATTATGTATGTATGTAAAAATGAAATTATAATATTTTTTTGGATTATGTATAGTGTAAACAAAAAATAATTTACAAGTAAGTAAAATGAAATTACAATATTTTTGGATTATGCAAATATGTAAAATGAATTTGCGAAGTTTTTGGATTATCTATGTATGAACAAAAAAAAAACTATTTACAAGTAAATAAAATATAAATTAAATTCCCCGGTAACGACGTCAAAAACTTGTTAACGCTCTTGTAAGTGCATAGTTACGTCATTAGTAATATAAAAGATTATCATATCTCACAGGAATTATGGATTAATGCACTAGTGAGTTTATGAAGCTAGTAGCTAGACTAATTGAGATTGTTAGAAGGCTTGTGAACTAGAGAGAGAGAGTAAGAAAGAGTTTGATAGAGAGAGTCTTGAGAAAGTGTGTGAGGTCTAGGTCTAAGAAGAAAGTGAAATGAGGTGTAAAGGTTGGTTTAGGAAGCGATTCTAGGTTTTTAGTTTTACTATAATGTTAGATAATGTTCCTATAACATGTTCATCTCCTAATTCTTCATATTACACCAATGCAACTAGGGTTAGTTCATATGTCAAGGTTTTTTAACTCTAGAAAGTGGGTAAGTGTCGATGCCCTTTGTCACTAAGGGCATAATAGTTTGGTTGAATGAGAATCCTTTATCACTAAGGATCTCTCGATTATCCAGTCTAGTAACAACCTTAACATAGAAGCATACACCCTATATCTATATGCATCATTCACATACACATTTTGTCAAGCATGTATAAGACATAACACATATAGCATAAGAGGTAACATATCATAGAAATAAAAAATTGTCATATCCATAGTTCATACATCATCAATCGCATCATAAATACTCCCTAATCCTAGAATGCAAGAGATCTACTCCATACACAAGGAGAGAAAGCATGAAGACAAGTAAAGAAGCATTCTAGCCCTATCTAGAGAGAAGAGGGAAGAAATGCTTAGTCGGTCATTGTCTGGTCTTTGGGAGTGCTCTCCTTGCTCGGATGATGGATGGATCAGAGAAGATCACCTCAGATCGCCGGTGAAATCTCTAGAAATGGAGTGGTGATGGACCTTGTGTTCTCCCTAGAAGGGAAGAACAACCTCTCTTGAGACAGGTGTGAAATCCCCTTTTATAGGCATGGGGCATGACCCATGTTTTTCTCGCACATGGTCATGCTTGAGAGGCACGACCTGCTCTTGAGGCTTTCTAAATTGCAGGCACGGTCGTTCCTGTGAGGCATGACCCAGTGTTGAGGAAGCACTGCTAGCCAGACACGATCGTGTCTGGGATACACGACCGTTCCTGAAGTTCTCCCAAGTATGGCACATGGCCATGTCTGAGACATAGGACCATGCTTGGGCTTCTTTAGAAATGTTACACGATCTAGTGACAGAGGATAATCCTTTAACCAGACTTTCTAGAGTTATCACCTTGAATTGGGGCAATTCTTCATAAGGGATTAGGTAACTATAACTTAATGGATTTTCACCATCCTATGTTAGGAAGTGTCTTATGTAATATAGACTATATGACCGAGGAGCCCTTAGTGATAGAGGATAATCCTTTAACTGAAATTTTTATGTTATCTATTCTACTTAGTAACATTTGGAAGTAAATGGTGTATTCACTCCGGGGTGATCCTTATGGGGTCACCGATAATTTGGTTAGAAACTCCTACAAGGTTGTAAACATGGAGGATTAGGAAATGAATAGTTCATAGCACATTATCTAGCATCAATATGAAACTTAGGATCGCCTTCTTAAATCATCCTCTTTCTCAACAATCAACCTCTTCCATCTTGGACCTCACCCTCTCTCCCCTTCTCTAGTTGACAAACTTCCATAACCCACTAGTGCTCAATCCTCAGTCGCTGTGGGATTGATATTTTATATTACTTATGACGTAACCATACACTTGCGGTAGCGATCAACCTATATGCTGTCAGTGAGGATGTTTAGGTGATTAGATCTACCTTAAATGATCTATCTAGTTCACAACAAACGGCTCACGATAACAACATTTCAAATTCGTTTATGATTGAGACTTTGCCAAAAAGCCTAAGAGAGTGAATAGATTCACCAGAAAGACGTATCTAGTCCGCAACAAACGACTAGCGGTAAAGACATATTAAATTTGTTGATAGTTGAGCACTTGCTAAAAGTGCTAGGGAGGATACACATTCAGGATGGATGGATGATGCGGCTCCCCAGGATTGGTCACACCAGTGCGAATGGAGAAGCCTCATGCCTCCTAGTTACTTGGTGACTTACTTGGAGGAGTTGGCCACTTGGATAGATGGAGGAGAACTGTGATGATGCTGGGACATACGAGCATGCAGTGTGGAGGCACCCACCTGGGCGTTTGTTTGACAGTGACTACAGCCTTGGTCGTTACTTCATCTCTTGTGATCATTTGGCATGGTAGATGAGTAACCGACCGAGGCCAGCCACATGGAGAGAGTGTTGGTACATGAGTGGGCACATGAATGCTTCACTTAGGTTTTCCTTGCTCAAATTTGAGATTTCGTCAGATATGACATGAGTAGGGTGCCTTGGTTGTGCATTTTTCTTTGATGATATATATTTACCTTTTCATAAAAAAAAAGAGAAATAAATAAAAGAAACTCTCCGAACTAGAAAGTAATAAAATGATACAAGAATAGATGAAAACGTTAAATGTATGCTCATGAAATAAGATAAAACGTGTGCTAAACTATGAAAAAAAACTCTATATGAAATGAACACATCAATTACCCTCTATTACTAAGGGCTCCCCAGTCATACAGTCTAGATCCAAGTCACTTCCTAACATTAAATTGATGTAAACCCATTAAACACTAATTAGCTTAATCCCTTGTGGAGAATTGGTCCTCATTTCAAGGAGATGACTCTAGAAAGTCCAGTTAAAGGATTATCCTCTGTCACTAAGGGCTCCCCGGTCATACGATCTAAAGTCTCTCTTCTACATCATGACCAATCCTTCACATCCATATGCATACACTTCACATACACATTAATTCAAACACAAACAAGACACACACATATAGAACAAATCATAAACATGTCATTGAACAAGGAAATTGACAAATTCATTGTTTATACATCAACATCACATCAAAACTACTCCCTACATCCTAGAATCTAAGGGATCTACTCCATAGCAAAGAGAGAACAAACCGAAGACATGAAAAGATGCATTCTTACAATCCAAACAAAGAATAGAGAGGAAGAGATGTTTATCAAGAGGATGCTAGAACCTTCGGGATGTAGTCCAAGCTCCAGAGGTGGACTAATCGTTGAAATCGGCTAGAAAATGAACCTTGTAGGTTCAAGGGGAAACCTTTCCTCCCTTTGAACAGGGGATCTTGAGCACTTTTATATGTCCCATGGCCAAGTCACCTCGCCACATGGTCATGCCTCATAGGCACAGTCGTGCCATGAGAAACTCAAGGAAAAAGGCAAGACCGTGCCCCTTGGAAATGGCCTAGTCATGGGAAACAAGTAAAGGAAGACACGGTCGTGCCTTTTGGCACGACCTGTCTGACCTGGCTCTGGGATTTCATGGGATAGCTATTGAAGAGGCATGGTCGTGCCTTTGGGTATGACCTGCCCATGGGAGATGTTGAATTTTCAAAGGAAATCTTCTTGTGGAGGCACAACCTGCCTGTGGGAGATGTTGAATTTTCCTGACAAGATCTTCTAAAGGGTAATGGGGCTTGCTGGAAATCTAGCTTAGGTCCCTTGGGAGACACAACTGTGCATATAAGGCACGACCTTATCTTAGGCATGACCGTGCCTTGAAGAGGCACGACCATGCTTGTTGGATTTCTCCCCAATGTTGCTCCAACGTCCATTTTGCTCCATTTTTAGCTCCAAATGACATCCTGTCATTCAAAGTACAAAGAGAGTAGATCTTTGAACTAAAGGAGCAAAAGCAATATAATGAAATATGGTGCGATAATATAGATCATACTCAGTGAAATACAAGTAGATGTGCAACAAACAATGTCTAAATATATATATAATCTACACACATCAACTGCATGATAGGATTAGACTAATTCATTTGGGATTATGATGCACCATTTACACACATAAATCTAGAAAGCAGGTTTTGCTTGAGGACAAATATCTGCGGGTGTGATGTGTGTAGATTATGCATGTTTTTAAGTATCTTATTGCATTTCATGAGCATGATTTGCATTCACACACCCTATTTCTATGTGATTTTGTAACTTTACTCTTTTAGTTTGGAAAACTACTTTTTTCTTATTTTCATTGATAGGACATGTTTTTGAAGCAAAAATGGAGCATAAATCCCTTGGAACATGAATTCTGGTCGTGTCCCATGACACGGGCGTGCTCCTACGGCCAAGAAAGACGAAGAATGAAACAAAAAAAGGCTCAACACGGGCTGACCATACCTCATCATTGTAATAAACACACGAAGCATACATGAAGAAAAAGACTTTCAAAACACTTTTGAAAGGGAGTTTTTAATCAAGGAACACACTACGGCCATGTCCCATGACACGGTCGTGTTCCTCGAATGAAATCGGGGCCAACAATGCTAAAACAAAGCGAAAAGCCTCCCACATGGCTAGGACATGCTAAAATCATGGACATGTCAAATTCACAACTTTCCTAGAACTGATCCCGACACGACTGTGACTTTTAGGCATGGCACGATCGTGAAGCATGGCCATGTCGAATCCTGACTACACTATAGATAAATTTTAAAACGACCATAACTTTTGGATTGGTTAGAGTTATGGGGCATGCGTCCTATCAAAAGTTAGATAATTTCAAGATATACAACTTTTCTTCAGGGTCGAACCCAAGAAAACCTAGTTAAGGGGTGAAAAACAAATTTTGACGGAGTCCAACAAATAGAGTAGATCTGGAAAGTTAGGGAGAGTTATAAAAGGGTCAAGCAAACCCTTGCTTGACTCATCTTAGACTAGGGGCTCTACCCCCTTCCTTGGGAGAAGATTTTTCCCTTCTAGGGAAACCTTGGAGCCACAATCCAAAGAATCATCACAACGATTTGTCCACCACCAGAGCGAGGAATTCATCCGAAGACACCGACAACGCATTGATAAGCATTCTCTTCTCTCTAGTTCATGTTTTGAGTTGTAGATTGCTATTTTTCTTATCTTATGGTTGTATTTCTTGCGGTATGGATTAGATTCTCTATATTCTAGGGTGTAGGGAGTAATTATGATGTGATGTTGATGTATGAACTATGGTTTTGTCCAATTCCTTGTTCTATGATATGTTTATGACTTGTTCTATTGTGTTGTGTTCTTGTTCTATCATACGCTCTAAGGGTCATGAGCATATACTAGTCAGATCCGAGCATGGATCATTGGGTGGCTGTCAAGGCAATCCTTAAGTACTTAATAAGAACTAACAATTTTTTCTTCGTATAAGAAAGGGGTGATATAACATACATGAGTATACTGATGCCAATTTCCAAATGGACAAGGATGATTCCAAGTCCCAGTCTGGATAAGTATTCACCTTAAATGGAGGTGCAGTAAGTTAGAAAAGTTCCAAGTAAGTGTTAGTGTCATCCGTAAGAGCCAATCATGAGTTGATTGACTTAGGACATATTGTATCATATTTATGAATAAAAGGTAAAGTTTTTGTTATTATATTTACTTTATGGTTGTGCTAGCTGAATAAATATAATAATGTCCTAGAATAGTAGGTTCTAATTTATAAGGTATCAATTAGTTGAATTTATTATGGGAGGCTATCGATATATATACAACACTTGTATTAAATATTTCTAGTCAAATATTAATATACAAGGGCAATATTAATGCATTGAGACTAGCATGTAGGTCAATTGATGACTTATTCTCACGAGTAATCGATATATGATATCAAGTTGACACATGGGTATATATTAGAGAATATGTACTAAATTGACCTGCCATGAGAAGTTTCATGGATCATTATATGAGTGTCATAAACATTCTCATAGTGCCTATTAGTATAAATAGTCCTTAGACCTAAAGTCACTACAGTTCCCTACATTAGGAGTTGTGTACTTTGGTATCGACAAACGTCACTTGTAACAAGGTGGACTATAAAGTCGTTTGCTGAATATGCAATAAGTTATACAGAGGGATGTGAGTGATGTAGATGAGATTTGTCCCTTCCATATAACGGAAGAAATATCTTTGGGCCCCTTGATTAAGTAGGACTACTGAAATGCATGGTCATGCTCAAATAAGTCAATATGAGATATTGAACTTATTTGGTTAAGTGAGTTTACTTAGAGATCAAGAAATACATAGATTGGTGAAAGGATGACACGGTCTGTGCCTCATGAATCAATCTAGATATCAAGAACAAAAGTTTTGAGTTATACAAGATAATGGTCACAGACAGGTTAGGTCGGATTTTAATATTCTCGTCACTTGGGTAGCAATGATGCATTGCTAGAAGGGGGGGGAGACAAGTGATGCTGCCCGGGTAAACCTGACTAGGCCATGGGCTTCTCTAGACTTCCTACACTCAATTAACCTCCCTTCTCGCCAAGGGTGGCCCAATTAGCTTTGGGCCGAGCAGCCACATCATGGACTTGTTGTATGGGAGCTAGGCTAAGCTGATTCTTCTAGGATGTTCACTTCTAACCTCCTTTGGTGCAGGGTTAGTATTCACCAGTGGTCCCCCTTGAAAAAGAAACATCGAACTGATAATCAGAAAAAGCCAGTGGTACAAAATAACATTTGTCGTCACAGATGGAGATGGTTACTCGTGTGGTTGGTCAAGGGGCAGCACTTCCCTCATGCGGTTGTCCACGCGGCCTGACCCAGGCTATCATGACTGCCGGCATAGATCCTCTTCGAATGAGACTTTATAAACCTTCACGCAGGTAAGTGAAGGTATGGTCTTTATGGACACTTGCAAAGACTATTTCTTTTCTTCTTCAGTTGAGCCCTTTACGCTCCTCCTTGTCCCTTCACTGACTTAACCATCAGAGGGTCAATGCTAGCAATGTCGGTCCCCGACTGACGTTCATTGATTCTCAGGTCTTTTTTCTCGAAAGATCCCTTGTGATCGCTACCCAAGAGGAGAAGGAAGGAAAAAGCCTGAGTGGGTGAAAAGAGACACCGTCAATAGTCATCAAGCGAAGATTAATGGTCGAAATGGCTGAATGGTTTCTAATTTCCCAAAGATTAGATTTCTCTCAACTTATACAAATAGATACTTAGTATGTTTGTTACTTGAGAGGCTAGCGTCTCTAACTATTATATTCTACTATTTCTAGTGCCCTCTAATATTTGTTTCCGTATGTGTAGATCAGATCAAGTCATGAAGGCTGGATCACACCTCAGCATCTACCACATTGATAGATCACGCCGTGTAAGCTGAATTGCACTTTTACCTAAAGACTACCTTATGGATAGATTTTTGCATCACGGGGAACGAATTTTGGAAGAGAAGTTTACATACGGGCTCATTGTGCTGCCATAGGGTGTTCGCACTCATTAATACAAAGGCTAGTTATCCAAAATGTTATACCATTGAAATTGATGAGGTAGCATCAGAGATAGATGTTAATGCTCCTTGCATCATCCAGATTTCTGGATGCATATGAAACTATAAATATTCTTTTCAAACAAAAACAAGATTGGCAGTCCAAACTACAGCAAAGAGAGTGAACGTTTCATAAAGATATCTGCAGGATCCCGCTCCCAAATGGCATTTAGCTAATAGCTCCTAAACAATCTCCATCGGAGGTGCCACCTACGAATTTTATCCATCAACTTGCTAACTTTTACTGCTACTTGTCAATCATTTTGGATCTACCAACAGCCTGATCAAAGAGATCCTATTGCACCTCCTCGCTAAAGGTCTATTTATTTTTTTATAAATAACTGTGAAATTAATTATATGAAATATCTAAGATCAACATATGACCTTCTATCAAAAAAAAATCCTAATGCAAATCCTTCAATAAAACGAGAACGAGCTATTTACTATACGGTTCATTAATAGTCTCCATAAGAGACAAATTAGCTGTTAGAGATATTGTGCGGGAGATACAATTTTAATTCTGACTTATCTAGTATGTCAAAATGGATTTGACGTGCTGTCGAATTGGGTATTAATGTATCAGTTACATTTGAGCTGATAAAAAAAAAATCATATGATAAAATATTAATTGATTGTCTTGAGCAATCACCCCTGCTGAGGCTACAAAATCAAAAGTTATGATTCAAAATTAAAGCCACGAAATTTCAAAATGAAACTAATTAAGATTCCTAGTCTTTCCTGCAAGTTTCTTCAGACAGCAACTACCGTTCTTCACATGTTAATCAGCATGGAATTTCGTTTATTTATGCTGTAAATTTGCAGAGGAAAAGATGGGAGTGAGTGCTATGTGCAGAGTGGCGACAGAGGGTATGACAACTGCACTCGCGGTTTGTGTTCCTCGGAAATCGGCTCTTCTCTTTGTCTTCATCGTCCGCCCACGCCGTGCTAGTTCAGTTCGCATCTTTTTTCACTTCTCCCCAAATAATGCTCCCCACGAGCTCCCATCTTTTCACCTACCTATCCAGAACCAAGCTCGTCCATGGCTGCTTCCCTCAGCGAGCTCCTCTCAAAGGAAAGCTCACATCTTTACTCCAATCGCACTAAATCCACGAGTTTTCCGTCTCCCTGCGCCGACCCCGGGAGCTTCGACCTTCCCCCCCGGCGCCGCAATTTTTCCAGCCTACATTCCGAACCTACCAACTCCAATTCCAGGTCAACCGCCGCCAATGCTGCTAACTATGACGATGACTCCACCGACAAGACCACGCTCTGCGCTGTTGTCTCCATCCTCTCCGGCTACGCCGGCCGGTTCCTGAAGAACGCGGACTTCCGGAGTCGGCTGCGCAACAAATGCGCGGCGTGCATCGCGACGGCCCGGAAGGGCACCACCCACGCAGTACTCGCCAACCTGGAGCTGGGGATCGACAACATTGAGTGGCTGGCTGGGAAAGGTCCAGGCTCCCTCGGCGGAGGCACCAGGGACCCAAGATCCGATCTTTGCGGAACTCCATCCGGCTGCTGAGCGTCGTAGCGTCGCTCAACTCCCCCCGGTCGCGGGCCGGCCTCTACACCTGTGGCGTGCCCAATTCCCACCTATCCTCATGCGCCCAACTCTACCTCGCCGTCGCGTATAAGATCGAAAGGAACGACCGGGTCTCCGCCAAGCATCTCCTCCAGGTCTTCGTGGACGCGCCCTACCTTGCGCGCAACAACCTTCTTCCCGATCTATGGGATCTTTTCCTACTTCCGCACCTGCTGCACCTCAAGGTATGGCACACCAAGGAGGTGGAGCTCGTTGCCAGCTGGGACGTGGAGGAGAGAGACCAGAGGATGAAAGGCTTATACAGGGCTTACAACGATCAAATGGACGCCGGCACCGCTCAATTCGCAGTTTACTACAGGGACTGGATCAAGTTTGGCGGCGAGGCGCCGCCCGTTCCAACTGTGTCTTTACCACCAAAGCCCAGTTACCTAAAACCATGGGGGAAGAGATCTATGCCCTTCTCATTGGGTTCCATCAATAAGAACCTGTATGTGATAATGTCAATCATATTGCTCTATTTCATTCTACTTCGGGTTTCCTTCTAACCATATAAAAACAATTGTTCTTTATATGTCTACATTATGAAGGCCCTTCTTCTTTAAGCTTAAAATTGTGTGTTTCCTTGTGTTTTTGTTTTTGTACATTCCATGACGATATCAAGCAGTTTTTGAACAGTCATTGGAACAAGAGGATACCGATGATGGGATCCTGATCAATGACAGGAAATTAGTCTCTGAAACTCATTCTGAAGATAAATCAGATAGCATGAAGTATGGGAACCTTGCCAACGTGAGTCCATGAGGCTTCTCTCGGTAAATAATTGGACAAATGATTCATTCACCTATTCTGATTATTCATGTTTTGTGCAATGGAATCTACCTGATGCATATGTTTGATAAAATAAGTTATGATAGGTTCCTGCCTTCCCCCATGAACTGGTCACTGTTCGGGCTAGCTAGACTAGTCCCCGTGATTTACCTCTTCCTCCGTGTTGGTCTTGGAACGGGCTGGCGGGGGTGCTGGGGGCGCTGGGGGCGAGCGTTTCGTCTTTTGCCACCATAAAATAAGTTATGATGGTTTACTTTGTCGTAAAACCTATAAAGGTGACTTGGTTTACTTTGTTGTAAAACCTATAAAAGTGTCTTGGTATGATTTAGGTAGTTTTGAGTTACCAAGTTCTCTTGGTGCCCTCCTCTCTCTTCCCTATTTCTCTTGGTTTGCCTTTCCTCTCTCATTCAGAAGCACACCTAACAGTTATTTTGTTTCATGATTGTATTACCGATTTCATATTTTCACATTAATGAACATACATTGGACAAACTAAAAATTGCAAGGGAAACCATGATATTTGCAACTCAAGTGGCAATATATAATTTTTTTTGTTTTGACTGTTTTGTGAATGTAGTTTATTTAGGAGAAGATTATGAGGTTTATTAATTTGTTATAGAATCTCTAGTGTCTTTATATATAATCAAATGCTGATAAAAGGTTATAGTTGGATGTTGAAGCAATTTGATATCATTGAAAATTTACAAAATGTTAAAGATGTTTGTACTTTTTTATTTTATGGTGGAAAAATAGTGTCTTCTATTTCAAGTGTTTTTTGTTGTTGCTTTATGAGTAGACTGAGGGATGTCGGTGGCAAGCAAAGAGTGCAAGAACATTTGATCTCTGGATCAGAATCTATATCAGGCAAATCACATTCTTTTAAGTTATTCTCATGCCAGAGCATGCCAGATGCAGCTTTAGTTCATCATGTGCAAACTCCTTAGAAGGAATTTTCTGTGGTAGCACGAAAGCCAGACAATAATATGCGATCATTGAATCTTGGCCAAGCTATCAGTTTAATTTCTGAATCTGATAATCTCAAAGAATGTGAAACTGCAATTTGCATAATTGCAAAAGGTTGGCGTGATTCGCATGGAAATGCTACACTTGTGACAGCATTGTCTGCATCATCAGTTATTGAGGGCCTTCTTGATGTAATTTTTACCTCTAGAGATGACAATGAGCTAGAGTTATCAATATCAATATTAGCAGTCTTGGTTGTGAGAAATGACGAGAACAGACAGGTAGTACTGCATGCGGATCCACAGCTTGAAAGTTTTTTGAGACTGCTGAGAAGTAAAAATCTGTTCTTAAAGGAAGCAGTAGTCCTTTATCTGTTACGACCAAAGGCTAAGCAAATGCTATCTGTCGATTGGATACGATTGGTATTGCGGGTTCTCGACAGTGGGGATGCTTCGCATACTTTATTTACGATAAAATGTCATCCCAAAAGGGCTGCATTCTACCTTTTAGATCAGCTTCTTATGGGTCTTGATGTGGACAGAAATGTAGAGAACTCAAACAGTTGGCCTCTCTTGGTGGATTGAAACTGCTGATGAGAATACTTGAAATAGGCGATTCTCATGAGACAAACTGTGCTGCAATGTTAGCAAGATGTATCAGAGCAGATGGAAAGTGTAGGGAGTACTTGGCAGAAAATATAAATAAAGAATCCATTGTTCAACTTCTATGCAACCAAACGAACTTTAACAACAGTGCAATTACCTTGCTGAGTGATCTGGTTTGTCTTAGCAGGTTTGGTCTACATTTTTCCTTACCCAATCTGTTTGCTCCTTTTCCTCTCTGTACGTGTTGTTCATACTTTTCTTTTTCTTTTTCTTTTTCTATTTGGTAATCTGAGTGATCTGGTTTGCCTTTAGTAGGTTTGGTCTACATTTTTTCTTATCTAATATGTTGTCCACACAATGGCGCCATATTTAGTTTGCCCACAACTATAAGAATGATAACAACAATTGTATCACTTGAATTGTGATTCTTGCTACTCTAGGAAAATATTTTTACTGTCTTATCTTGTCATAACTATAGTGGAGTTCACCCGATGTTAATACCATTATGATAATCTAAAGTGGTTTTGTAATTCAATAATAATCATATTCAACATAACATTCTTCCCTCAAAACTTCAATCTCATGCATTCTTCTTGTTACCCAGAACGACACGGATTATTTCATTCTTGAATGAATTCAAAAATGTTGGTTACGTGAATGCAATGCATGTTCTGTTGGTTTATCTACAACAAGCACCTAATGAAGAGCGCCCACTAGCAGCAGCTCTTCTATTGCAGCTTGATCTGCTGGTACAAAATCCAACAAATTTTTTTTGTTATTCTGTTACTTTGTTAAAAGTTCCAGTATAGTTCGCTGCACAGTGTTGTTATGGCAGTCCTGCTTCAGGGAGATCCTCTGCGGCATAGTGTCTACAGAGACGATGCAATTGATGCTCTAATCGCAGCGATGGAGTGTAATTTACACAATAGAAAGATCCAGGGGAAGTGCAGCAGTGCTCTTTTGCTTTTGGCAGGTAGATTCTCTTGCTCCGGGGAGGCCACAGCTGAGTCATGGTTACTTAGGAGAGCGGGTTTATTTAGAAGCAGAGCGACATTGTTGGGTGAAATTGTGAGACTGGTATGTTTCGAGATCATTTGTTTCCTGACTGTTTTAATCTTTTAGGGAGACAGTTCCACTTCTAAATTTTCCTTCTACAACTACCAGGAAGAAGACGAAAAAGTAACAGGAGTGGCTTAGGAAGTTGGCCATCATCTTACTCACCAGTGGTAGTAAAAGGTTAGTGGCTCTTTCAAATTGCATATCCGATGGGATCCCGAATTTGGCACGCTCGTGCCTTGTCACTGTGGCATGGTTGAGCAGCTCTCTGGCTTCATTGAACAATGTAAACCATTTGCTGTTTCTTGCTTGTTCAACTCTTTTACCTCGCTTGTTTCAAAGCCTGAACTATCATAAAACCCAGGAGGAGAGTGTTGGCTTCCCTTTCCCTATTTAACTTTGTTAAATGTCCAGGTAATGTCTCATTTGCATGATATAATAGAAATTGCAATTGTTGATATAATTCCATTTCGAAGTCCATTTGTTTCTCATTTCTTATTTTTCTTTCAACAGAGTGCCTTCCTAAGCTTTTTCCATTGGAGAAAGAGACAATTTGCTCACTCCAAGATCTTTCTCAAGTGACGTGGACCGCAAAAGAACTTCTCTTTGCTAGCTGCAGATAAAAATGTGCAGGATTTCCAGTTGTAAATTATAGTAAATATTATATAGTGGAGATGAAATCCATTCTCAGAACCTCATGTACGTAACTCAAATCCTGCATAATTTTTAGCTCCATGTGTACGTTTAGTTCCCTTGCAAAGGTAATCACTGTTGTTAAACTATAATGAGACTGGTTTCTTTTTTTAATTAAAAACATTGTTATTTGACAGTGAAAGTGTTAGGATAATAGGATGAACTGTGTAGCAACTTGGGAGGGGGAGGGTGATTATCCTATCACCTGCAAATATAAAATAATTTTCTCTTGATGTAAGGCTTTAGTCACATGTTAAATATACGATGTATACCATGTGTTTGGTTTTTTATTATTAGTGTCAGCTTAATATGCATACGAAAAATTAAATATAAAAAAAGTAGGCAATGACAATACTAATATTTTTTGGTTTAAATTATTAGTCCTACTCTACCTACTAACTTATAAGGTGAATTACTTTTGAAATCCACTTTAAAAAAGTTCTTATTGCAGAGGTGGAAATCTTATACAATATGTGCCCTTATCTATACAAAATATACTAATAAGAAATAAGAGAAGATTTACCAAAAGGTTGTAGAGAAAGCCTTCGTACTCTCAAATAGTGTTTTCTTGGTCGCTTAGTTTTTAAAATATCGATAGTAAATTCATGCATAATTACCGAGAGAAAATACTCATTGTTTATATAGTGTGATATCTAATGCCTAGCGAATAATTAATTTTCAAATGACTTCAGTCGACTCTAATCCATTAGTCAAGTTACTCTATTGCGACTACCCGTTCACTCCCGTTGTGAACCAATGATTAAAAATTGAAATCTTATCCAGTCAACTCAAAACTAAATAGAGATATTATATTTTAAATAGAGAGAGAATTTACAGTTGGTAGTCAACTCAACACTCCAATCGACTAAGATCACTTTAAGTCGATTCAATCTACTAGAGATTCCAATTTCACTTGGCTTACTCCTGGTAAGCTTATGCAAAGCTGAGGTTGAGTTTGATTGTAAACCACAATTAGAAACTCGTTATTCCTTAGTCAAAGACTCTCTCTACAAATAGTAGCTCCAACCTAATTTTGCTTATATCATTATAGTAAAATTATGATTACGTATCTCAAGTGTCTTTCATAATCCGTTTTTAAATTATATGAATGAAAATAAATCACAGAATCAATTTATGACCGACCATCGAATAACTAATAGGTGGGAGGAGTTTTAATTTTGCCTATATCATCCACTAATGATATTACCCAAAAATGTGAACCTCAAATTACATTTCCACATATAATATCTCAAACCTTGCCATCTTTCAGATCTTCAACTTCCACATCATCCATGATGCTGTGCCCAAAACTCCGCACTCTAGTTCTTTACATCCCAAAGGCCTCACCTTGAGGATTTGACAGATTGCATAAAGACCTGGCCTCCTCTTCTTCAACCACTTGCCCAAATGCCTCATCTTACAAGAATAATGTTCTTTAAGGGCACGCAAAAATGCCCTTATAGTATATTTTTTATGACACTTAAGTTTTAGTGAC
>JBBUKS010472521.1:0-15660 GCA_038050645.1 Hedychium gardnerianum
TTTTCTCCGCTCCATCCATCATTCAAGGAAGGAGAGTGCTCTCGAAGACAGAGACTTCATCCGACTAAGTATTTCTTCCTCCTTTCTTTATATTAGGGTGTAGAATATTTATCTTCTTGTCTTTGTGTTTTCTCCCCTTGTTTATGGAGTAAATAGTTTGTATTCTAGAATTAGGGAGTAACTATGATGTGATTGGTGATGTATGAACTATGAATATGTCAATTTTTTTTATTTCTATGAGATGTTTACTTCTTGCTCTCTGTGTGGTGCATTGTACATGTTTGACCAAATATGTATGTGACTAATGCATGCAGATATGAATGATTTATTCCTATTTTAAGATGGCTACTAGATTGGATAATTCAGAGATCCTTAGTGATAAAGGATACTTATTATGCCTTTAGTGACAAAGAAAATCGACACTTACTCACTTCTAGGGTCAAAAGACCTTGAAATAGGGACTAATCCTTTGCCACATAGGTGTAAGTATGGAGGATAAAGAGATGAACATATTCTAGGGATATTATCTAGCATCATAGTGAAACTAAAATCTTAGAATCGCTTCCCAAACTCTTTTGCATTCACCTCTTCTTGGACTTTGACCTCTCACACACACTCTCTCTCTCTCTTTCTTAAGTTCACAGGTTTTCACCAACTTAGACTTACTAGTGTGTTAGTCCACAGTCCCTGTGTGATTGATAATCTTTTATATTACTGATGATGTAATCGTATACTTGAGGTAACATTAACACCTAGATCATAGTATCTGATACTACATCAGACACAAGTAGATATCTTTGCTTGTCCCATAAGGATCTGGAGGACATGTATTTTGATACCCAATTTTTGTATAGAACCGTGGACATCTACACTGGGTAAAAAAAAATCTCTTTTGCCAGAGCCGGAGACATTGGAGCCATGAGCCGATCAATCAACGGTTGTGGAGGAGGGCCAAATGAGGGTTGTGGAGATGACAGAAGACACACTTAATAATGGGGATATGAGACATACAGGTGAGAGGACCACTGGCCCGATACAAGACACGAACTTGCCACATTAGTATGACGTCTCATGGCTGACCGACAAGGATTGCTACCTTAGGGAGGTGGTCTTTGCTATGGACACACAGGCATACTAATTCACTACATAGATCTATCATGGATATTGTGCCTGGAGGACATGGAGGATATTGAGGACAGATGATGGACATACTAGGACGTGGAGGGGCCAGAAACATAGGAATGCATATTCACCAACTGGGTTGAGACGGAGGCATTGGAGCTTGGTCCCTACAAACATGAGCGGATCAGTTAACAGTTGCAGAGGACTAGATGGAGGCTACGGAGACGACAGGAGAGGCCCACTTGCTAACGGAGGATGTGATGCTTCTAACCACATGCGAGCGAGAGGATCCCCACCTTGTCGTGCCAGTATGATATCTCATGGCTAACTCGCAAGTAACTCTATCATGGGGCGAGAGTCATTTGCTATGGAGACACTCGCATATTGATACACCACTCAGCTCTACCACTGCTTTGGAACTTGGAGAATGTGGGGTATAAAGGACATATGATGGACAAACTAGAGTGTGGAGGAGGACGAAGCACATGAGCGTACCTCCACTAGATGGTCGGACACTCGTTAGGCTAACTTGGTGACTATGGGTGGCATAGGAGATGACTACATATATTGGAGGCAGCTATGGACACAGGAGACTACTAGAGGGCATTGACGATAGAGACTGGGTCAACACCTTGTCATTCATGATTCACCGTGAATGACAAGTAAGGGGCCATAGCATGTTTGATAGTGATCACTTCGATGGAGAGTTGGTTCTCATGATAGCACATATATATCATATCTTGGATACTTATTCAGATCTGATACTTCATCAAACACGATATGAGTAGGAATTCTTGGTCATTTGTATATTTTGATGATATACATATCTAACTTTTATCAAATAAAAAAAAAACTATTTCCATAAATCATTCCTCCAGTGGAGAGAGGCAATTGAGCATCCTTAGTTGTTGCTCATTCACCAAGACCTAATGGTAGACGTGGTTTCTTAAAGGAGTGATCCTAGAGTTTTAGCTACAATGGACGACATGAGCAACATTTTGAGATACCCTACGGCACAGGAGGATGAAAATGCTAGCGATAGACATACTTTATCTAAATGCCAAGTAGATTAAGACTGGACAACTACCTTGATTGAATTTGTAATCCCAGAATAACGGTGTGTTGTAAGAAAAAAAAAATCAATAATAAAAAATAGGCTTAAAAATATTGGTCATTTAGATGAGCTTCTATTAGTATTTTTTAATTTATTCTGATGATCGATAAAATTTTTTTATAGGATCAAATTGATCATTTTAAATTTAATTTTATCTGACCTGATTAATTTTTTTTTATTAAATTTATATATGGCAAATACATAGTTACAAATCTTTAAATATAATCGATCTGACTTCTGATCAACCTTAGAATTAGGTTGGGTATGACCAACTAGGATTGTACACCAATTTTTACTTGGATAATATTTATTTACCTATTCAAAAAAAAAGTTGTAGTATTGTATATCTATTTTTTGTGCTTGTACTTTTGTATTCATTTATTTATCTATATTTTCATTGTGTATTAATATTTTATAGAAAAATAAAATTAAAAGATTGTGAAAAATTATACGTGCCTATTCACCCCACTTCCAATGAGAAGTTACCGATGGTGAAATTTTAAAATGCTTAGCTAGAATTTTATATAACGATCTACAATAATTAAATTTGCATTAGAAGGTCAAGTAAAATATTTATAATGATTCTACTAAATGCATGGGAATTGTCATCTCAGATATTATTTATTTATTTATTTTAATCTAAAAACACATTATACTTTTGTGATGGAATATCTAATTATAATAGTTTGTCGTTTTTGGTATTATTTTATAACAGTTTTGTTTTTATAACAAAGATAGCATTGGAGAAGAATAGCTGTCCAAGTAGATATAAGTGATATGTATGAAAGAAATTAGAGACTTGTTAAATGAACAATCGATCAAGTTTTGTAACATGATGATGGTATCATATACTTTTAAATTTACAAATTTTATAGAACACACAATATATTTTTTTATATATTTAAATGTAAAAAATAAAATTATAGTCTAACTTTAATGAGTTAATAAATAAAGGACGAAATTCAAAAGAATGTCCTATTTTAACCGAATTATTAAAAGAGTATATTTTTTTATTTTTAATCAAAAAGAGTTTTACTTCACCCGTTCTTCTTTTAAAATGATATAATTATCATGTAACTATTTGATATTATTATCTAATGACACATGCATTAAACTTTAAACTAGTTCCATCAATCAATTATATAAATAAAATAAATTTGCATTATAGTAATTATAAAATTATAATTATTATTGTAGTTATAACAACTACGGTTCATAACTATAATAATGTATATATTATTGAACAAAATAAATGTATATTGTAATAATTATAAAATCATAATTATTATAATATCATAATAATTATAATTTTATTATTGCTATAATATTATAACAATTATAAAATTATAACTACTATAATATAAGTATTGTTAAATAAGATGTAATAGTTATAAAATTATAATTACTATATTATACCAGAATTATGAAATTATAAATAATATAATATAAATATTATTAAATAGTCAAAATCTACTTGATTAGTTTAAGATTTAATTTATATGATAGGAGCTAATAATGTAATACTATAGTTGAGGAGAATTATGTTATTTTATACGGAAATGAATGAGGTGGAGTAAGTAGGAAGTATTATATAATTGAGCATGAATTTTAATATTGATAAAGATTTAAAGTTTAGTTATCTGGTCGGAAAAAAAAATCTATGCTTTTCATCCATAAATAAATTTATCTAAAATTCAGAGAGATTATGCATACGCCAGCGTGACAAAACCCCCACCGTGGTCTCAAATTCAAGACACCTAGAAGCATACCGTCAGACGCGCCCAATCACAATTGGCGGGTGGAAACGACAAAGCAATCAGACACTCGTCCTTTCAATTTTATCACGTGGTGCTAAAAATAAGAGAGAGAGAGAAAGATGCGATGTTGGCGTTCGTGAAAGCGCAGAAGCCAGTTCTGTTTGTGTCCTGCGTTGGTCCCCCCCCCCGGCATTGAATTCCTTCTCTTTTGGTTCTCGCTTTTTGGGGGTGGCGACGCCGCGTCGTTCCGTCTCCTTCCATCACGAAGCCTTTGCAGTACCCATCTCGCCTACTCGCTTAGCCATTTGGACAGAATCTCACGGCCTGAGGCCCACGCGATGCATCCCTCGCGCCGCCCCTTTCGCGCCTCTCCCCACCTCAGGGTTTATAATTGCGATGGTTATTCGCCTGTAGCAAATGGGAGGGTGAGGAAGAGATGACGACGTTGTTGTAGTGTGGCTCTCGTATCAAAGCTTGTGGTTTTTTTTTTTTTTTTTTTCTGTTTGATTGGTATTCGATCGGTGATGGGCGGCAGGGTGGTGGCGCTGTTGTGGGTGTCGGTTGCGCTCTGCTACGCGTCTGACTTCGCGAAAGACGTCATCTTTGGCGGTGCGTGTAAGGATGGTTGTGGCCATGGGTTTGGAGGTGGCGGTAATAGGAGCATCAGCGGAAAGGGAGGTTGGAGGGAAGAGGGGGAGGGGGATTGGAAGGCCGAGATTTTGGGTTTGGCTCGACAACTGGAGGCGGTGGAATGGATGACGACGGTGAGGAGAAGGATTCACCAGCACCCGGAGCTAGCCTATGAGGAGGTCGAGACGAACCGGCTGATCCGATCGGAGCTCGATGCCATGGGGGTGGATTACCGGTTTCCGTTCGCTGGGACTGGCATAGTAGCGAGCATCGGCACCGACGGGCCACCATTCGTTGCCCTTCGAGCGGATATGGATGCTTTGCCCATTCAGGTTGAAGAGGGTTCCCCCCTATTTGATGAATTGATCAAGTCAAAAGAATGATTTCTGACTTAAAATTCAAAATTATCCTAGTGCTTCAGGTCCTTAGGAAATGGTTAATATCATAGATGAAATTCTTCTAACCTTTAGTCTGGTTTAGAAGATGCAGAGCCAAACATGCTTTTCAGCTGGAGATATTGTGATGTCACTCGGATGATGTTTGTCTAAATGTTTCCTATGCCTATTTCTCGGTTGTATTTCAATTTCCATGGTCCCCTTTTGTTGCTCTGATTGTATATTTCAGTCAACCAAGAGTCCACTTTTTCTTTTTTATTTTCGAAAGAAAACCTTGGTTTTTCTGATGCAAGGAGACTTAGAAAGGACCATTGAGTTCTGATGTAGACAGTGCATGCCTAACTAGTCTAACCTATTACAATGGCAATCTTACAGACACATATATGATATACAATATTGGTTAGAGTTTTTTCTGTAACAGCAACAACCAAAGCTAAATTGGAAATCTAGCCTTTAGTTGGACAGTGTTTGTCATTTACTTAAAGGATAGATTGGAGAAAGTTTAATGCATTTGTTGTACTTGAGTATCATGGAGACAGAGGGACATAATGCCAGAGTAGAATTTTAAATGGCATGAAAAAACATTTAATCGATATGTCGTTTTGTATGCTTTGGAGGACTTGTCTATTCTATGTTCGCACTTTCTTTCTTTCTTATTATTGCTATTATTTTTTCATTGATACTTGTACTTTACAAGCACAACTATCAAAATTTCAAACTGATTCTCTTGTCTTTTATCCACATGTTTCAATCCAGGAAGCTGTTGAATGGAAGTACAGAAGCAAGGTCCCTGGTAAAATGCATGCCTGTGGGCATGATGCACATGTAGCTATGCTCTTAGGTGCTGCCAAGATATTAAAGACCCGTGAACATCGTTTAAAGGTTTTTCCTATACTTGCATCTTCACTGATATGTATGAGACCTATAAATGGTTGAAATTACTGGATCTAGTGATTTTACCATATGCTTGATGTACTTTGCCTGGCTTTTTTTCTCATAGGATTATCATCCAAACTTTGTATCCTTATCTACATAGCATTTAGACTCCATGCTTGCAACATAGTCGAGTTTGATGAGCAACACATTCTCTGGGCTTAACTATTACTGAAAACCATTTGAGAGACATTCTGCAAATGGCATTCAAATTTTTGCCTGAAAAGTTCTTTTTTTTCTTGGAAGTATTGCTGCTTTTCTCAAGTTATTTTATCCTTTTTAGTCAATATGATTGAAACAAATTATGACAGCTAATGACACTTTCACCATATCATAACTTTTAGTCAATTATTTCTTTGTTAGGTTAATGTGATTATAATGAGTATCTACTGTTGATTTGCTTGATCTTTTCATCATTACTGAAGTGGATCATATAATATAGCTAAATTCTGCAACAGAATACTCAGTTGAAGAAATCAGGAAATCTGAGAATATGAAATCATGCAAAATCAAGGCATTATTGAAGAATTAAGATGATTTCAGATTTTTTTCTGTTCTCTATTCTGTTGGCTTATCATTTTTTTGGGTTCATATCAAATTTTTGGGTTCATACACACTTGAAAAATGATAAGGAAGATTCCATTGTTGGTCAATCTATGTTCTACTTTTATGGTTTTCAGAAAGAACTGCTGAAGTAGAATTGCAAAATTTAGACCCAGTCTATGAGTTAATCTCTAGCAACTAATTGACTAATTTACTGACTATAACTTCAAAATCTGGAATTCTGATACTTCTTTTTGGAACTAAGATTATTTTCATGGCGGCAAGGTTTGAGTCATATCTTTGTGTCAGTGTTTCGGTCTTTGAGTAGAATGATACAATTTACAGTCACTCTGCATCGATGTGTTGACACAATTCCAATACTTATTCACTTTCAAATACAAGTTTATATCGATTAAGAAATTATTTCCACTAATATCTGAGAATAATATTCCAAAATTATTACAAGAATCTTCACCATCTTACTAATACCAAGGGGAGTGTCGTGCGTCGGATGAGAGCCTTGGTTCCTTAGCATCCTTGTGAGAGCAATTCCATAGTTTTCCAAAAGCTAAATTAATCCTCCTATGATATGTAGTACTATGTTCTACATGTGTCCATTAATATGGCTCAATAATCATGAACTTCATTTGGTTTGCTACCCTTATATCAAGCTCATTGATACTGACTCTTAATACTAGTAATTTGATCATAATATCGGGTTGTATGGGTATAACCTTGCTTACATGTCTAGAATTTAGATAATGAAGTCAGGGAAGATAAGTTTCACCGCTGCTTTGTGCATCTCCACTATCATTGCCTCCATTAGTAGTTGTACAATATAGATGTCGTCGCCATGATTTCAAACTTCTTATTGGATGACAATATTAGAAGGTGACGATGTTTCGAAAGGTGATGATGTTTTTTCATTAAGCGAGCTCTTGCTCATAGATTACATCGAGTCATTTGTGACCAATTATCAATTTGCCCTTTCTCTTGTTAGCTAGTTTTTATAGAATAGATTTGATAGATTTTCTTTTCTCTTTATTAGGGACTGCAGAATCTTTTCCTTTACCTTTGCTTATGACCTTTAGTTATATTTAGGGTTGAAATATTTGAGAACGTACTTGTCGAGATTTAGATAATAGAAATTCTTAGTCAATAGTTGCTTTATCACCCCTCACCAACATCTCGTCTACTTTGCACTTCTTTAATCTTTTAGGGTAAGGAGTTGAGATTGTTATGGTAGATCTCCTACTTTATCAAATAAATGGATTTTCAATCACAGCAATGCTTCACTAATCAATTACTGGATCACCCTCATTTTGAATGAAATTAATATCAAAGTAACGTAGATTATAATAAACATAGACCATCGTTGGAGTTTTTATATGACTTTTAATTAAAGACATATATTATAGTAAACATAAATTATCTTCTCTAAGTGACGATAAGATTTGCGATTTTAAGTGAGTTAGAAATTGGACTAGTTTCTTTCACAGTTTCAAGATATATCATGCCATCTACAAAAGAATCTATCTTGCAATCTTTTTTAGATTTGGGGTTGGACTTCTATATTTAATCACCATTCAATTGTAAAAGAAATAAGTGAACAAATTTAAAATAATCATTTATATGAATGGATAATTAGTATTAATAAATTATTCTATATTTATGAAGATCAAATTTATATCTGACATTGTAAAAGGATTACTCAAAAAAACTGTCTCTTGAAATAATTGACTCTCATGAATAGCCTTAGCTTGTTTTTCTTGTTGATTATAGTTTTGGTATTAAACTTCTTAGGGCTTATAGGTAATCAGTGTTGTAAATGGCGGTAGGGCGGTGTCTAGGTGATTGATTTATTATTATTATTATTTATATATAATATTATACATAATCTTCTTTGGTTGTATTAATTAAAAATTAAAAAAATTAATCTAAATGTTTAAAAATAAAATAATTTATATATATATATATTAAATTAATGAGATAATTTTATTAGACTTTCATTAAGTCTATTTAAATTATCTTAATCATAGCTATGAGTTGAATTAAATTATTAACCTAAAGGATTTAATTGAACCTAAGTTAAAAACTTAACTTTGGCCTCTTACCACGAACCACTATTTCACCCGCGGTTCGTGTGACGAGTCTGACACATTGTCGGGATCGCGCGACGAGTCCGACGTATCATCGAGATCGCGCGACGAGTCCGGACGCATCGCGGGGACATCGCGACGCGTCCTTACGCGTCGTCGCTCATTCGGATGCGTCACCGGGACAGCCCGACGCATCCGAGCCCGTCGCTGGGCTCGAGCAATGCATTCGGGCTCATGGCGCGCCGGTATTGGAGCCGTTTGAACGCCTAAAGTATCGCCTTTGCCTAAGGCGGTGCAGTTAATGACCACCTCCCCTCTCGCCTAGGTGACACCTAGTTGGCGCCTAGGCGGTCGCCTCGACCGCCATTTAGAATACTGTAGGTAATCATCATTTATGGCTAGGATATATTAATTTAGATAGGTTGGATTAAGATAATGCCTAAAATAGTCAAACGTATATTATTATTATCAGCAATCGATGCTAAATCTTCTATTATTGAAACAATTATGTACCTACCAAAGAAATATCTTTTTCCATTTGGTTGTCCCATCTTACAACGATTATATCAATATAATGTTAAAACTTAGTGGGCAATTGTAAGGGCTTCTTGATTTCTTTTGTTGCTTTGTGAATTAAGTGGTAGACGTTGCTCATTTGTAGCTTTTTGTCCATGCCAACTTTGCGCAAAACAATACACAAAGGCTCTATGTAATGTAATTAAAAAAATTCAGCAAATATAATAATTTTTTTTTGTGCTTCAGCACCTCAGTGATGGTAAATTATTGGCGTCTTTCCAATCCTCAAAAGTAAACATGACATTCAATCCGACCCTTTTTGGACAATAACTTTACCAAGTGAAAGTGAGTTGTAAACGTAATGCTCTCAGTCATACTCTCTCCGTTAACAAATTTTCTCATTAATTTATGAACTTAATGATGATATAAAGATTTTATTAGGTAACATTCGATTAGGTAGAATTTTTTAAGTGAGTTGCAAAACTAATTAGCTACATCAGGTATAATTTGATTGAAGTGGGAAAATTTTATCTAATGAATTTCTTTTTCTTCTTTGCATAGGCATCATCAATCATAATCTGCATTTTAGCATTGTCTAGAAAGGCCATTAGATCAATATCAAAATATCTACTCCATACCTTCATCCTATGAAAAGTAAGAAACGACCAATGTCACCTTGTGATGAGGGAACACAAGCACTTGAAAATTTTCTTATGTTGGTGTGTAGCGTTTAAACCATTTCCTTAACACCAGTTGAGTCAATTTCACTAGCACCAGTTATTACACAAACATGTTGTATATGTTGCTTATAGTTATAATTATCTTGAGAGGCACGAAGTGCACCTAGAAATTCTAGCTTATCTACAATATCATTGTAATTGTAATATGACAAGTTCATCGTCGATGATTCTTCAGATGCTCATTTATCAAACTCTCTATATTGTTGTTGTTTGTATTCTTTACATTTTTTAAAAAAATTAAGTTCCTTCTTGATTGCATGATATTTTTCTTGACTCGTGATCACCAAATCAACAAGACAACAAGCCAACAACCTCCTCATTGAATTCCACAGCTAACTACTGAGAGCTTTCTACTTTAACCAACTCGAAGCTACTTCAATTAACCTTCATATGCTTTCTCCTCTTAGTTAGAATTATTTCTGTTGATCTCCTCTTCCGTCTTCCCATGATTGGCAAAGTTCCTCTTCCTGCTTCATGGGTTGAATCCAAGCCGATTTTAGTTTCTGTTCATGTCGATCAAGACAAAATCCATTCCCTACTTCTACATAACATGGGCGGCACTATTCTGGGTGGCATAGTGGTTTAACCCTTTGTCACCTTGTGCCATGTGCTGTGCTTTGCTTGAAAAGATACATTTTTGCATTGTCAAAGATGACCAATAAATTTTATAATTAGAGATGTTGAACCAATTCAAGTTGAAGGAATAAAGGTAGAGGGTAGAGGGTAGAGGGAGTTCTAAAAAATTCTACTTTAACATAATTAAAGATGAATTAAAAAGCCAACATATTAATTTGAATTGCATGATATTGGCAATATTTTTTACAGCGGATTAATCTCCACAAAGCTGATTTTATGCAGACTCGAGGTGCATTCCATGTGAAAGACATTTACTCTAGAATACGTTTTATATAAACAACCGTAATTATCATAATAATGAAAAAATGAGAGACAATTGTTTGTGAAGTATGTCAAAGTTTCATATTTGAGAATTTGGTTATGATACTATGATATTTAAGTTATATATCTTTGTATTTTCAATTATATTAATAATAGAGGGAAAGCTAAAAATTGTCAATGTTGGCAGCTAACTTAGATTAAAAAGGTTGAAAGTTGTGTTATGTCTAGACATTCAAAATCAACATTTCTCTAAACCTTGAAAATAAGTAACCCTATTTTTGTCAGGCTAGGTCATCACTTGTTCACTACTCGAGTACCTTGGTGTGCAAAGGAGGCCACCCTAAAGAAACCCTGCACATCAGCTTCCTTGCATAGGGCTCAATGGAGTGATAAAATTAATGTAACATACCCCATTGATTTGATCCTAAATAGTTAGGACAAGCACAATGTAGTGAAGACAATGATAGAGGGCAAGTGATTTTAATACATTTAGTTATTTCTTTGTGATATGTGTGTCAAGAGAATAATCTAATTGGTTACAAGGAATATGTTGAAGTTTAGCATTCTCAACCTTTCATTATTGGTGTCCTTGTGTACTTAATCACTTTTATTAACACATCATCACGAAGTATTGATTGTAGCTATTCACATATGCGTAACTGCTTGGGTCATGGGTTAATGACCAACTTCACCTTCCTAATCAGGGATCATTCTACTAGACTGGGTATACATCAGGAATACATTATTCCTCTTATAAGGCCTTTGCTCATCTTTGTTCCTGTTGATTTGTCTGTATTTTTAAAATATAGATGATCAACATAGAGAACATTATGGATTTTCAGTTCTGACTTGGATGATCTTATTTTTAGTCTTTTCATAAATTACATCTTGATAATAATTGTGAGTATACTAGGCTGGAGGCTCAGTGATTATGCCAGAGGTTTTGGTACATCAACCTAATTGTTGTGGGTTTGAACTGATCAGATTTATGATTTCTCATGTCAGAATGATGCCATTGCAAAGTATATTTGGTTAAGAGTGGAACCTTATTTATTACATTTTTTTTCCTTCACCGCTTTGATCCTAAAAAATCACTATTGGAGTAACAGTCAAGTGTGAGCCGATCTCTCTCCATTGATTCTGTTTCCGTGGATGCAGGGAACTGTTAAGTTGCTTTTTCAGCCTGCAGAAGAAGCTGGAATTGGTGCGAAGAGAATGATTGAGGATGGTGCTTTGGAAGATGTTGAGGCTATCTTTGCTACTCATGTTTCTCATGAGCGTGCTACTTCTGTTATTGGCTCCAGGACGGGACCTTTACTTGCTGGATGTGGTTTCTTCAAAGCACTGATAAAGGGCAGAGAAGGGCATGCTGGAAATCCACACCATTCAGTCGATCCCATATTGGCTGCCTCAGCTACAGTGATAAGCTTACAGAATATCGTCTCTCGCGAAGCCAACCCTCTAGATTCACAGGTTAAATCTTTCTTCTTTTTTTCCTGTAATTCATATAATTAGTAACTTGATTCATGATCCAAAAGAATAGTTCTTGCTGAAAATTTTGATACGAAGACCTAAATACTTTTTCTGCTGTTCTTTTGTTTAATACATCTGTTCAATTATTATGCTTAAATTGCGCTTTTAGTTCAACGCAATCTTTTATGAATCTGAAGCAATAATTTATCTTTCTTTTTGGAGACACAAAGCCAATGTTAATATGGTTTGGTGAGAAAACTATAAATTATTTGGCAGTATTTTATGTAGGTGCAGTGTTAGTTCCCCATTCTTGTAACTGAACATGTATTTGACCTGTGATAGTTTGCAGCATTCCTCATACAGTTAAACGTCAGTCATCTGAAGATGAACCGCCACGGAATTTAACCAGCTAATGAAACTTTTGATCCATTCATTGCAGCTTCAGTTTTATTTTTCTCAATGGTGTTCACCTCTGATTCGTTTCAGGTAGTCTCAGTGACCTCGTTTAATAGTGGCGACAATCTTGACCTGATTCCTGATTCAGCAACCCTCGGTGGAACCTTTAGGGCTTTCTCTAATACAAGCTTTTATCAGCTTCGGCACAGGATAGAACAGGTTATAGTGACCAGACTGGACATCTCTGTCGATAATAAGATTTCTTTTTTCTTTTACAAATTTTGCATTATAACTATTCATCCAAAGGTACTTCTGCATAGGTAATTCTGGAGCAGTCTAATGTCTATAGGTGCACAGCTTCTGTGGACTTCTTCGAGAACGAGAGGTTTTACCCACCTACAGTCAATGAGCACTCCATGTATGAGCATGTGAAGAACATAGCTATCCATTTGTTGGGTTCCCATAATTTCATGGTAGTTCCACCCATGATGGGCGCCGAAGACTTCTCGTTCTACTCCGAAGTGATTCCATCAGCCTTCTTTTACATTGGCGTTAGGAATGAGACGTTGGGGTCCATCCATACCGGTCATTCGCCATATTTTATGATCGACGAAGATGTTCTTCCAACTGGGGCTGCTGTACATGCTGCAATTGCTGAGAGGTACCTTGCTGAGCATGGCTAGGATTTATTAGCCTGAAAGGGTGGAAAGTGTTCTTGGTCGCCGAGGTGCTGTGTAAGTTAACTATGTTCATGAAATTATCAATCTTATTCAAATGTTCTTCGATACAGAGAGTAATTGGAGAAGTATTATACGGCGGAAAAGTTAAATAAACCAGTGGAAGTGACAATTAAAGAAGGTTATCAATAACTTTTGGCTATCAAGAGTCTCCAACTATCAACAGTCTTTGGCTATCAATAGTTTTCGGCTACCAACAGTCTCCGATTATCAATAGCTCTCAGTTATCAACAGTTCCCGACTATCAACAACACTTGGCTATCAGAATACTACGATCATAAATACTCTCGCATCTTTCGGGATAGATAATCCTTGCCTCATAGAAACACCAATAACATGGGCGTTACTCCTTGTGGACGTAGGAAACGTAGTTATTTACTTCGAGTAAATAGTTAATAAATGAGATAACGTCATAGGAGATGCGGAAAAGAGGGAGGACGTGTACCTCCACATTCAGGGTGGCAAGGCGAAACGCTCGCCCCCAGTGCCCCCGCCAGCCCGTCCCAGGACCAATACGAAGGAGGTAAATCACGAGGGCTAATTTATTAGCTCGAACAGTGACCAGTGCATGGGGGAGGGCAGGAAACTGACTACTAGCCAGGATTTGACCCTCAGACATCATGGTGGCAACGCCCCATGCACTAGATATCAGCACATTCAGATGGCAAAGGTGAAACCGTCACCTCGGTGGCCCTTCCAGGGTGACCCCCCACTATCTGGAAGGGAGGTAAATCACGGGTGACTACTAGCCTTTGAACAGTGATCATTGCATGGAGGAGGACAGGAACCTGACAAGTATTACGCTGTCAAGGATTGACCTCTTGATGGCAAAGCTCCATGCAATAACCATCTGTTCGTCCCGCGGGGAGGACTCTATAAAAGGTTGTCTGCTCCCGCAGGCATAGGTACGCGCATATATGCATCTACAAACTCTAATTACTGTTTTGACTTGAACGTCGGAGTGACTACGTCGGGGTACCTTCTGACCGTCATTCTAACCATTTTCTTTTAGCCTCTCGTAGGTGGATGCATGCGGGCCTCTCCCAAGTTCCTCCTATTGCCCGACGATCGACGACAAAGTCAACCTCGACGCCAACTCACCAGTGACTCACTCGTTGACGTTCCTAGACAGGATCAAATTGACGCATTCTATGGGAATACTAAGTTAAAACCTGAACTAGTACGATAAGATGTGTGACATTGGCACATTCAGCACCATTACCATGGCAACGGAGGATTTCAATAAATTACTTGTCGCAATTGTACAGGCGGTATTGCAAGGACAACCACGACCACCCACCTCGCCTTTGCCTACCTTCAGAGGGGTTCCATCTGAATCAACGAGAGTGCTGCAAGTATCTTGTCTTGGGACAACTTGGCCTGAGGAAATACCTCGCGAGGTGATTACTCCCCATGTAGGCTCATCCGCAACACAATAATCTTCCTCGAAATCTTTCGGTAAGATCCCACATCAGGTCCCTCCAAAAAGGAAAAATATCATGCATGGTGGAGCAAAAGCTTCTCCCGGTCCCTCCTTCTCCAAAAATCTCTCGTGGGATGAACTGCATCGACACTTCCAGGCGCTACAAATCAGGGAGTACAATGGAACCACTGATCTTGAGGATCATATATGCAAGTTCAAGAATGTCTTATTATTGCACCAGTACATAGATGACATCAAGTGCCGAGTCTTATTGATGATGTTATCGGGTTCGACATAAAGATGGTTCAATCGACTCCCCATTTCCTTCATCCATACTTTCGAGGAGTTCAAAATTGTGTTCATACAACACTTCGCCACTAGCCAACGATATCAGAATACTTCCCACGATTTGTTTTCCCTCAAACATAAATCTGAAGAACTGTTGAAAGATTATTTACAACGGTTCAGTCAGGTGATCATGGACACTCCCTCTGTTAACCCGGAGGTGCAAGTCAATGCCTTCTCCTGGCTTGATAGATGGAGAGTTCTTTAGATCTTTGGTTTAGAAATCTCCAGTTAATTTTGATGGATTACAGGCTTGGGCGCTCAAATATATTCAGGTAGAAGAAACTCAATCTGTCAAGAGAAAGGAAGTTTCAACTTTAGCTGCTGCTCCTACCTAGTCGGATCGCAGGGCTCTTCCTCTCTCCCTGTGAAGTAGAGGATATCTCAAACACAGAGATGATAAGATTGTACAGATAGTGGAAATCGTTCCTGACTCATTTCCAGAATCGGGTTGAGAGTCACTCGTGCTGAATCAGTGTTGTGTCTTCCATGAGTCGAATACTCACTCAACCCGAGACTGTCAATCGTATGCTCGGGAAC